>JAECMU010173906.1:0-14106 GCA_016106625.1 Dracogyra subfuscus
GGGGGGGGACAACCCACAATATGTATGTATTATTTTATAAAAGTTAATACACTAAAAAAAATAAGGTTTGATTTTGGGATCGTGCCCCCTCGCTACGCCACTGGGTAATACAGGTATCTCGTTGAGTACCTAAGAGAAATTACAAACTGCTTGACGTCCAATAGCCGAGTAAGCTAAAAGCTGATGGGGAATGGCAGGTGTGTGGCACAGATAGTCACAAGAGACAAGCACCTGTCGCGGTTGGAGAGACAAGGACTGGATGTGGAGGTGGACAGCGAAAGAAGTTGAAAGATAGGAGGAGTTGCCAGATCGGGAAGAAATGAGATGGAATTCAAAGGAGAAAAAGGAAAGGGGGCAGCGGGATAAAAAATAACTCAATGTGCTCTTGTGTTGTTAAACAAAACAAACAAACATACGAGTAAGATAACAGTTTGAATTATTTCAGTAGTTCGTTCCAGCCAGTGCACCCCCGTCTGGTATATTATATCAAATACCGTGGTATGTGACATGTATCTTGGATGATGTATATAGAAATATCCCTTGCTACTAATTGAAAAATGTAGCGGGTTTCTTCTCTAATACGTCAAACTTACAAAATGTTTGACATCTCATAGTCAATGATTAATGTATCATTGTGCTCTAGTGGTGTTATTAAACGAAATACAATTTATTTTGGTTGTACATTTTAACATATAGTACCGTAGATTTAACAGTGATAATAAGCGATACAGGCGAACACTCCACCACCGAGTTAGTGTACACCCCGCTGGCAAGGTAAGACAGAAAGACGAACCAAGCGCGGTCGTCTCCAGTGGTGAAAGTGGTCACATACTGTGTGCAGGTTTGTTACACGAAATACGATTCATGTTGGAGTCTGGTAGCCTTGCTGAAAGTCGAGTATGTGTGAATGCTATGGAAACACGCCACTGTTCTCTATGTCCACGAGTAGACACTGCATCACATGTCACATTTTAAAGTCGCAGACCCGAGTTTGAACTTTAAAAATACGACACTAAGTTTTGTTAATCTACAAACCTGTATAGAGTGAAACAGCAGTCTGTTACTATCAAAAGAAAAAATACCCAGTGAAATATACGCTGTAATGTTTAAAATCTAGGCCCTTTCACTTTGGTCGGGTCCTGACAGTTTATGCACAATGTAACAATTTTCGATACTAATCAGTGCTATTTGTTATTACAGTAACCAGAACAGAATTGTATTTAATTTCCTGCAGGTACAGGATAATATACAAACATTGCTCAGTGTTTAGTTTCTCGACATACAGATAACATATGATTGTGTTACATATTCAAAGATAATTCCTTCTCCAAAGGTACATAGGATAAACAAAATTCAAACAAAATTGTCATTTTCATCACCATTTTTTAACTAGGTTCACAGATAAACTCCAAATTCAAATTTAAAATGTACATGAAACATGCGCAATAATATGTCGAAAAAATAGTAGAGTTTATTCTGTTTTATATTATAATATATTTATATGAGATTAAACAATTAGGTTCAGGGGGTCAGTTTATCAGATTTGGGTGGGATTGCATTTGAATAGCTTAGATGCAAAATGCTCCATATCCATTTTCTCTGTTTTGAGTAAATGAGCATTTTTTCTTGAAACCTTCTAATAAAATGAAATCACAGCAAAAATGCGAATATGGACAAAGAATGATAAACTGACATATTAAGCAACATTTCAAAAATTAAAAAAAAATATTAATTTTTTTATAAAATACAATTTTTTAATTTATTTTGTTTCAAAATGCTCCATATCCATTAAACACTTTGGGTAAAAAAATTCATAACTAATGACTAAAAGCAGGATTTTAAAATGTGCAATGTCTTGAATATTAACAAACATAATACTGAACAAATAATTTAACTTTTGTGACATAAAAGTATTTAAGTTCGGAGGGTTATTTTGTCATAGATGAAAAAAATATCACCCAATCCCTTCCGTTGTAATAATAGTTTTCCCCATGTTTCTGTTGTACGTAATCAATGGCATTTTGCCGTCGCCACTGTGATGCATTTTCTTCTCTTTTTTTTCATGCTTGTGGTTCTCAGGATTTCTTATACGCTTCCTTCCAACCGACGATAATACAACTAGCTCGGCGATTTCATCAAAGTCGTTTATTTTAATCTCGTTATTAAATAAAATTACAAAAAATCCCACGCGTTAATCTTCATTACCTGGGTGCAGCCATTTTGGATAAATGGTGTTCTGTGATTGGTGTATGAAATATGGAGCGTTCTGTCTAAAAACTGGACTGCTGGATGGAGAGATTTGGAAAAACAATAGTTTTTCATGAAGTCATTCGATGGGTTAAGGAGCGTTTTGACCAATTTCCGAAATAAGGTCTTGAGTTTAATACCAACTAGCTAACAAGACTGCATGTTAACTCAGTTTGCACCAAAATGGCGTATGGAGCATTTTGCATCTAAGCTCTTCATTTATAGACATTATTAATGAACATATTGCCAAACCAAAAGAAATCTTCTCACAGGGAAGTGGCATGAATTTTGCTATAATGTTACAGGTGGAGACAGATTATAAAACAGCCAGTACAGATAGTTTTAGTTATTTTGTTATAATGTTACGGGTGGTATGACACCCCAGCACTAACAACAAAATGGGTGTTAGACTATGGTAATTCAAAATATCAAGTGATGATCAACATCAATATAACAATTCAAGAGTGAAATAAAAATTTACTGTAAAGAACTGTGCAATAATACAAATGTCACAGATAGATCAGATTAAAATTCAGTATCACGTAAATATTGCAATACGTATTTTTCGTACTGGGGTGTCATTAAACATTCATTCATTGATATTTCTTTGACCATTGTTTTACAAATGCAACTTAACTTGTAGGATTTGTTGGATCCTTACCAGGCTTGGGAATAGGATTAATGATTGCTTGCCTTCAATCAATATTTCAGCATTTTCAAATGAAAAATTAATGGACTGCTTTTCAGCTTTAGTTCTGACACATGTAAAAGAGCAGAAGATGAGTTATGAGAAAAGTTGTCTGCCAATGCATTGCCAATGCCACGATGAGACGTGACATCCGTATCATTGACAGACAAATTATAAACTGTATTACTGGATTCTTTAGCTTTGATTTTATGGATTCTATTCAAGACAGATCTGACCAAGGTGATTTTGTACTCTGTCTGATCTCTCTGCGAGCCTTAGCAATACGACAGACTTCGTGGTTATCCACAGTACGTTAACGTGTTAAAACACATGGTTTATTGAAACACTCTGGCACTGCCGACGTCTTAGAGTTTCATTTGCAATGTCCTTCAAGATGGCAGTGAACAAATATATGGGATCATCAGCATTAGTAATGACAACTTGTTGCAGACCAGTGCTGCACAGATGCTGAAACTGACCCCAATTTGCCTTCACCAACTTCCACCTTTGAACCCTTTCAAGCGATGGTGGACCATCATTCTCCACAATAATGGGAAGGTGGTCACTACCACAAGGGTCTGAACAAACGTTTTAGGAGAAATCGAGAAGAATTGTTAACTGGAATAGGTCGCATTTCAGTCTTTTTTTTAACCGTCCCTAAGAGCGATCTTTTTAGATGAAACTTTGTGTTTGCCTGGCTGTGAAATACTGCTAGGGCCTGACACCACGGCAATCGATCTACCTGAAGCATTCTTTAAATCTAAAGACACTTGCGTCATTGTGGTAGTTGTATTGTGTTTTTAGTAGCTTATTGTTGTCTTTGAGCTACCTTGTCGGCTTGTTTTGCAGCTTTTTCAACATCTAAAAGCTTTGTGTATTTAGCTTCATTATATCGCCACGTTAAGTCAGTGTTGATGGCAATCCTTTGTTTCGTGGTCTTGACTACCGCAGCATAGAACTTCCCTACTACGACAGATACTTCTGTATCCACCATTTTCAACTTTGACATGCTGCACCTTTTTATCGAATTTCCATTTTGCACATTCTCGCGAATATGCAAAATCATTTACCATACAATTTACATAAACAGTGCCATTGATACGTATCTTATTGTCATGATTGACTTGACCACAACGAGCGCAATTCAAATTCTTTCGACATGAAGTTTGGTCATGACCAAACGTTTCACAGGCATATGCAGATATCCTGCCTTAACATACTCTGGAAGGGTAGGCTTGTCAAAGGTTAAAATCAAAGTTGATTCTCTTCACTGATGTCACACCCTGTGGTGATAAGTTGTCAATAATTTCATCTTCATCAATCATGCCCCCACCCACCACAAAGTTAACAAGGCACATGATGTTGCAGATAACCAGCAGACACTCATGCCACAGATACATGGTTGATATACTCAGGCACGAATATTAGTAACACCCGATTAACCTTAGCCACCGCCCCAAGAGCAACAAATACAAATGATATATAAACAATGTTTGTCCTTGAAAAAGCTCTAGACCTTGGCATTACCAGCTGATTGATCAGGCCGTGCCTCTTTGACCACCCGTCTGGCTGAAGTCCAGGCTAAAGTGGTGTGTTGCCAGAAAATATACCCACAGATATGCCCCCAACTCTACCACAAGGATCCCATCATCCAGCATTACCAGATGCGCCTCACGACCAACAAGGCTCCCAAAAGGGGCGTTGTGTTGCATTGGCCATTGTCAAAGAGAATGTTACACACCTGCACCACGGTGAGGTTACAGCACGCGCAGGGGGGGTGTTCAATTTATTTACCACCACATAACAATTTTTATTTTGACCCTAGGGATTTTCAAGATCTTTGAGACCAGCTCCCCACTCTCTTCATTGCTATGGAAGATCTTAATGGTCACTATGCCTTGTAGGGAGTGATGATATAAATTACAGAGGCAATCAAATAGAAGACTTAATTCTCAAAAATGACTTCGTTTTATTAAATGATAAAAGTTATACATAATTTTACCAAACAAGTGGTTCTTCCACATCTATTCATTTAACCCTTTGTCTTTATTTCTCCTGGAAAGTTGGTTCAGACCCTTGTGGCAGTTACCACTTTGCAGTTATTTCGGAGAATGGTGGACCTTCATCACTTAAAATGGTTCCGAGATGGAAGTTGGCAAAGGCAAACTGGGATCAATTTCGGTATCTATGCAGCATTCGACTGCAACAGTCTGCCAGTACTGATATCGATGATCACATGTCTTTTGTTTACTTCCATCATGAAATATTTTGCAGAGGAAACTGTTCCTAGGATTTCAGTAGTACCGAAACGTTTCAGCAAACCATGATTCAACGATACATGCAAAGATTCCATTAAAGAGTTCGGCAGGACCATCTAGAGGTTCAGGCGCAGACCTTCTGGGGATAGCCTTAATACTTTATCTTATTGCTCGGGCAAAGGCTCGTAAGGCAATCAGACAGAGCAGGAGAAATTATGTCTGCAAGCTGAACTATAAAATCTGTCTGGAATAGGATACGTAAAATAAAGATAAACGAATTCAATAATACAGTTTGGCACTTGTTTGTCACCGACACGGATGTCTCATCGTGACACTGTCAATGCATTGGCAGATAATATTTCTCATAACGCCTCTTATGCTTTCAGTATAAATGCTTTTACATCTGTTAAAATAAAGTTGAAAAGTATTTTAATCTTCTCTATGGAGTAGTTGCAGGATGTTCTTCGTACAGCCCATGATACTTGATGATTCTTTTAAATATCTTTAACAAAATCTGGATTTCTAGTTGGAGTAAAGCAATTATTCCCAACAAATCCTACCAGTTACCGCCCTATCGCTTAAACAATTGAAACAAATTATCAATCGTAGACTTGTTCGTTATTTTAAGTGCTACAAATTGCTCACGAACGTGCAATGTGGGTTCAGATCAAGACATAGCACTTTTGATCATCTTGCTAGATTCGACGCTTTCATCCATTTGGTATCGGTCTTTGTTTGACTCGAAGAAAGGTTATGATATAACATGGAAGTATGATATTTTGTAAGACCTTTATGAACTGGGACTAAGAGGTCGTATGCCTGATTTTATATCCAATGTCTTAAAATATAGGTCTTATACTATACACTTTAACTGATACCAACCCGAAAGAGATGGTGGCATCCTGTAAGTTACCCTATTTCCTGTGAAAATAAACAGCATCACCCAGTGTTTAAAACATGGTGTTGTCTGCTCGTTATACGTTGATGATTATTACATTTGCTACAGCTCGTCCAATATGAGTATCATCGAACATCAGTTGCAGCTTTGTTTGAAAAAGATTCAACAACTGGCGACTGACGGTGGCTTTCGATTAAGTCAAAGACTGTATGCATATTTGCTAGAAAAGAGGTCTTCATTTAGCCCCACGGTTGTTTCTGAACACAAGTCCAATTCCAGTGGCGAAAGAGACTACATTTCTGGGAATTATATTTCACGGAAAGCTATCCTTTGTGCCCCATCTAAAATACGTCAGAAAGAATTTTAAATTTTAAAGGGGTATTCTGAGTTTGCTGCAAATTTTTTAGATGTTATCGACTAAGACTATGTTTCTACTATTTAACTTACATATTAAATATAGTTTATAGTTTAGAATTTTAGTGGCTATATATTAAACGTGTTTATGATCGTTCTAATATTTGTAGTAGGTTAGTTTTCATTTTATTTCCTAAAGCATATTTTTTCGTACGTACGAAGTTATTTGAAGACATTGAATATACAGGCACTGATACTCTAAACAAGGAAATATATTTAATCTGTAAATTTAATCGTATAAATCTTTTATTAGTTGAAAATATCTTACAATGCAGCAAACTCAGGAATGTCCCTTTAAAGGTTATTGGTAATACAGAATGGGGATGAGATCCGTCTATATAGATCTTTATTTGGAACTTGATTATGGATGCATTGTGTACGGATAAGCTTGTAAGTCTTATTTGAAAATACTAGATTCTACAGACAACCAGGGACTGGCCTGGCTTAGGTTTGGAATTGTGTCGTGTACAATACATACACACAACACGCGTACACATACACGAATAAAACAAGATCATTACATTGTATTTATAGAACGAGATAAAAACATAGTTTTCTCCACATACACAACGGGAATGTTACATACCACCCAACCCATCTAACCCCACCCCGATATATAAGTCTCTCCCCAAAGATATCTGCAAGACTTTTTCAAAATATCTGGGAAAATCCCCAAAAGAAATTTCCAATTTGATCACCATTTTCTACGTTTAGGTTTAGCTTAGTAGATTAGTTTCAAATTGTAAATGTATGTTTAAAGCAAAGTAAATCTCCACCAATTAACAGCGCATGGCGCATTTCACTGGAATACATGCAATTACGATAACGCGACCTCTTTGAAACATTCAGGTCAGACAAAACAATTCTTTCTCAGTTATTGGAGTGTTTACACATAGACATATTATTAAAGGAACATTCCTGAGTTTGCTGCATTTTAAGATGTTTCTGACTAATAAAATACTTCTACGATTAAACTTACATATTAAATATATTTTCTTGTTTAGAATATCAGTGTTTGTATAATCAATGTGTTTTTGGTCGCCTTAATATTCGTAGAAGCCCAAACTGGATTCTGTCTTCAAATAATTTTGTACGTACGAAAATTATAAATATTAGGAAATAAAATAAAATTCAATCTAGTACAAATATTAGAATGACCAGAAACATATTTAATATACACCCACTAATATTTTATGCATAAAAATACATTTGATATGTAATTACAATCGTTAAAAAGTCTTTGTTGGTCAATAATATTTTTTAAATTGGAGCAAACTCAGGAATGTCCCTTTAATCAACATTGTTGCCACAAACGGAATCTTCTTCCCAGTGAAAGGAAAGAATTGTTTAGCAACACGTCCGCACATTGTGAACTACAGCTACTAGCTATCTTCGAAATTATTGTGACACACAGAAGAGAAATATATAAAAAAATTTAACGACGCACTCAACACATTATAAATACGGTTATATCGGCCTCGGACATATGGTTATGTCGAGAAAAAAAACCCAGTGGTTAGCTGACGGGGATCGATCCTAGACCGAACGCGCATCAGGCGGGCACTGTACCACTGGGCTATGCTGCCCGCTCAGAAGAGAAAGAAAACCCGCCCATTGCTGGTAGATATTATGTTACACCTACCGAAATCTGGATCTGGCATATGAACATGCCGGATAGGCACATCAGTACATGCCACGGCCTTTAATATACGTCTTTGTGTATTGATTAGGATAGGGTTAGACCCTCGATGTTTATTGAGGCAATCGATCTAGCCCTTTACTCCTAGTAATTAAGAGCAGCCTAAGTGATTTCAGTGGAGTTTCTTCTCTCAAACTCTTGACCTAGTGTTGCAATTAGCATCTCATGCGGAACAACAAGACCATAAGCATATTCCGTCTCGTATTTGTATAAATCTGCCAGTCGTAATTGAGGTTATGCCTTTTAAATATAAACTCGAAGGGACATTTTTACGAATCACTAAAACAGTGGTGGAGCTAGGTGTTCGCAAAACAAAAATTACAGCTTTGGTTCAACGACAGGACGAAATGGCATGCATATCAAAATAACGTTATAGACGACACCATTTTCGTCAGTAATGCATCATATCGTGAACGTCTGCTATAAAATAGTTTTCAAAGTTTGTGAAGTAACAGATTTTCCGAAATAACATAGAGTTCGAACACACATGACAAGACGATCTAATATTTGTAGTTTCAAATATGCTGGGATATTAAACATTTTTTCCCGTTTCCTTTCCGCGAAAACATGTCCTGTACTAATATTAACACATATTCACTAGTGAAAAGGAGGCATTTAACTCTCGATTGGTGTACAGTGGATCCTAGCAGCTAATTTCCTTTCGGAACACATGGTGTGGGGTTTTTTCACTATAATTTAATTTAATTATTTTCCAGTACTTTGACAATTTACTTTTTATAATACAGACATTTAATCTAATAAATAGAAAAAAGTGTGTGTCTCCGTCTGGTATGTACATTCATAGTAGCATAGTAGTAGTAGTAGTAGTAGTAGTAGTATTTGTTTATATCTGTCTGCTGACGTTCATGTTTGCTAGTCCTAGTTTGCGCTCTCTCTCTCTCTCTCTCTCTCTCTCTCTCTCTCTCTCTCTCTCTCTCTCTGCACTGTGTACATGGAAATAGGTATGGAATACCTTTTGGAGACATTTTTAATAATATATACACTTTATATTATTGCTGACGATAATGTATTCCACAATAAAATAAATGATCTACAATGTATTATATATTTTTATGTCAACGATAAGTAATATTACTAATAGATTGTACAGCAGCTTTATACACCGGTATTCATTCGACTGTGATGTTTCGCACAACCTAAAAAGAAAATAGAGTAAATAAGTTGCAAAAATCTAAAAAGGTAAACTATCTCATGAATTTAAAAAAGGAAAAACATTTGCAATCATCCATATGGGTTTTTAATAGAAATTGTCTTACACATCTAAAGAAAATGCAAAACGAAGAAAATACATCTTTGTAACGTTGAAAACATTAGGCGGGGTCTTAAAGGGACATTCCTGAGTTTGCTGCATTGTGTGATGTTTTCGAAAAATACCAATATAGCTACGATTTGCATATTACTTACATATTAAATATATATTCTTTTGTGTTTAGAATATCAGTGTCTGTGTATTCAATGTGTTTCTGTCGTCTTAATATCTGTAGCAAGCCCAATTGTAGGAAATAACATAAAATTTAACCTATTACAAATATTAGAACGATCAGAAACACGTTTAATATACACTCACTAATATGTTATGCAGAACAATATATTTGATATGTAATTACAACCGTTAAAACGCCTCTCTTAGTCGATAACATCTTATATTTTACAGAAAACTCGGGAATGTCCCTTTAAAAGTTTTACTGTGTAAAACACGTGACAGTGACCTTTTCAAAATAAACATTTCATTGCCTAGGGGTGGGTCTCTTTATGCTTGATCCCCGTCGTTTGCCCATTTGGGTCATTCCTTATTCCAGCCAGTGCAACACGACTAGTATGTCAAAGGTCGTTGTATGTTATAGCCTTCAAGGTTGATGATGCATATTAAAGATCCCTTGTAAGATTACGTGTCAGAATTACCAAATGTTTGACATCCAATAGCCGATGATTAATAAATGAATGTGCAAAACACACTTTAATGTTGTTCCATTACCTGTTTGCGGAACGCCAGCTGTGCTCTGGCTATTTTTTATCACCGCAGCAACACTTGGAGCAACATTTGCAGCAACATTTGGAGCAACATTTACAACAACAGGCGTCTGAAGCCGCGAACAAAGAGACTGAAACTAGAAAACGAAAATACAAAACTAAATTTACTTTCTACAAGGTCAACACTACAGCCAGTCGTTACAGTCTGCTATGTTCGTGGTAATCATGTCCGTACATGTGACTTCTTAATGTGGACATGATGGATGTTTAACGACACCCCAGCACAAACAAACCATTGCCTACAACACTACACTGTGTAATGTGTGTATTAGTGTTACTGTGTGAAATATTTGTTACTGGCAAACTTGAAAATGGTCAATGTAAAGGTATTTTGCATCAAACAGGAGTGTCGTTGTGTTAGAGCGGAATTCTCAGGTAGACGGCAATTTCGTGTTTTGCAATAGAGTGATCTCTTGCTGAGAGAACGACCAATACCATCCAAATGTCCGTCTAGCTCTCGAACGGCAGAGCACTCTGGGTACCTGATACTATGCACCATACCATTGGGACAGTAGGTTCAAATCCTCCCAACTGACATTTTGTGTAGCGCCGCAGAACACGTTTAAAAAATCGGATTTAAAATGTACACAAAATATAATTTTAAAAACCCATGTTCACGTTTCTGCAGCACGTTAGCTGTCTTCTGGTTAGCTACTGCATAAACGGGAACAGTGACTATAGTTTTACAGAATGTTTAAAAACAATAATCATATTACTTACGGCACACAACAGTGATAATTTTTACAAAGTTCATGATTATGTTGTCCTGATCAACGGATGTTTAGAAAACTAGACAGATGTTCACACCAGTGTCCAGACGAGTGTGTTGCGAACCACCGACGTTAAACCGTTATATAGCAAACCCCGGGACGTAACCGCAACACACTGCGCCGACTGGAGGCCACTTTATTAATAATTATAAACAGTCGAACATGCTGATGCATATTAACTTCCTGTTGTTATGTTTTTATATAGTTTTATGTTTTTCATTCCATCCTTTGATACATATTCGCAATATAGTTTTGGTTATTTAGGGTGGGTTTTTTTTATGTCAAGCTGTGACGCGGTTGTGAGGTTTTCGTTGAATCTATAATAAATTATGCGTGGGTATGTTTGTTTTGTTTTGATTTTGATTTTTTTTTTTTTTTTTTGGGGGGGGGTCTTCTGTTTCGGGGGGAGGGAGACTAACTAAATTTGTAAATTTAGTCATTCAGACATCCCTCAGGGGAAGTGAAGCGCGGTGTCCAAACGCAAAAACTAAAACCAAATTTAGTAAGTCTTGCTGTCTACTTCTAGAAATTATATAATTAAACAGTGTTCATATATGTATAGGTCATTAAACGATTTATCAAAGTTTGTGAATTTCATTAATATTGGTTACCCTGTTTGTGCCCGAGTAAGGGTGACGTTTGCTAGAGTCGTATAGATAAATGCATTTAGACTGTAGACCATTTCTAATTACTTTTGATGGAAAGCGTGCTTGACCCACGGAGAAATTGAATCATGGATTTGGTCATTCTGACCACACATAACACCTCGCATTCTGGTAGATGGGGTGAAACATTTACTCAGGTGACCGTTTGAGCCCATGACCCTCTTGTTATGTCACATAGGCTACTCTAACGGATCTTTTATATTCACTGTCCCATACACAGGACAGCACCTACCACGGTCTTTAATGTATCAGTCATAAAACACTGGTTGAGACGGGTTAAAAATAGTCTACTGAAGGTAATTGTCCCAAATACCCGTCGCCCCAATGGCCCATTTTCTACCACTGAGCTACGTCCCGCCATGATTATTGCATGGAAAAGTTTAAAGTTTATTTTGTTAAACAACACCACTAGAGCACACGGATTTTTAAATCATCTGCTATTGGATGTCAAACACTGTAATTTTGACAAATAGTTTTAGACAGGAAACCCGCAATATTTCTCAATCAGAACCAAGGGAACGTTTATATGCACCATAACAGAGATAATAGCACATTCCACGGTATTTGATATACCAGTTGTGTCGCACCGGCTGGAACGAGAATAGCTCAGATGAAATGCCATATCAAAATAATATTATATATACAGTGAAACCCCACTTAACGACCACCCCGATTCTAAGACCACCCCACTAAGCAGACCACTTTTTAGAATACCGGAATATTTCCTTCATATTTAGTAGTAAAAATTACCCGGTATTCAGACCATCCCGCTATTGCGGATTACGACCAGTAAAGTCAGTCCCGATCGTCATTTTACGTATATTTCGACCCCGCCAGTGCGACCAAATTACGATATCAATATTTCATATTTGTTCATTCCCAAGGCTGTTCAACAATAACTGATATAAATTTAATGCTTGCTTTGTTTTAGCCGAGACTGGAACAGGTAACAGGAAGTAAAGTAAACACCAATGTTCTGTCTTTTCAAATGAATTAAAACTGTTAAAGAGAGATACACGTTTAAGTCGTTGCAAAACCGCCCATCGCAATCTGTTCACATACCCAACTTTCAGCTTCCAGAAAACATTGTCAACTGATTAATATTAATGAAGCGAAGTAACGCGCTGATTGGCTGCAAGCCAGTCATCAGACTCTAGAGCCGACACTCATTCGGAT
Organism: Dracogyra subfuscus; assembly: GCA_016106625.1. NCBI lineage: Eukaryota > Metazoa > Mollusca > Gastropoda > Neomphalida > Peltospiridae > Dracogyra > Dracogyra subfuscus. Next base: position 12,868 of record JAECMU010173906.1, read on the forward strand.
GACAAGAACAGGCGTTCCGCGTGTCAATTAAATAGCATTGTAACCAATAAACTGTCTATACAAATTGCAATAGCCATTCCAGCGGAAATTCGCTGTAATCACGTTTGATGTTGACAGAAACGATACAGGTCAGAAGTCGGCATGACATGTGTTTAATGATTATGTACCTGTTGTTCGAAGATAAAGTCTAAATCTACAGTCTAATAAAATGTGTTAATGATAAGTAGGACACAATAGAATACATTTACCAACTAATTCACTAGGAAACAAAAGAAGTGTTGTTATCCGTTGTTGAGATGTCTAATGAATGAGGCCAGAAAGTGAATTTTTTTTAACCCTGTCGAAGTGAGGTAAACGATAAATGCCGTATTTCGTCCGTTATTTCGGCAAGACAAGACAAGACAAGACAAGAAGTTTATTCTCATAAACTGCACTGAGTGCAGTACGGAGAACATATAAACAAAATAATTTACAAAATATTTTCTGTAGTGGTAATGGACATAGTATTTAATTAATGTTAACCCAGGTAATATGAACGTTTGAAATGGGAACCCCCAAAAAGGGTAAATCATGCTGTGAATTGACTTTGAAACCAAAAGTTACTTTAATAAATAACAGTTCAGGAAAAAGTCAACGCACGCTTGCAGAGAATTCGGTATCGGAAAAACGCAAGTACAGTTAATATTGAAAAGAAAGGCAGAGATTTTGGATGGCTACGAGAAAAATAAAGATAATGATCGAAAACGTTTATGTGTACGTTCTCCCGTAGAACAGCTGAATACATTAATGTGGGAATTGTTTCAACGCATGCGCGATCAAGATGTACCGATTTCATGCCCCATGTTAAAAATGAAAGGTTTGAAATATGCAACTGGACTTGGAATTGCAGAAAGTGAGTTTAAGGCTTCAAATGGCTGGTTAAACAAATTCAGGCAACGACACAATATAACCTTCTAAATGTTAGTAATTCGGTAATAGGACCACCCCACTATTAAGACCAATTTGCATAAGTCCCACAGGTGGTCTTAATAGAGGAGTTATATATACTACTCAAAAGAAGTTGAGGGTCAAAAATATTTGTGCAAATAGAAATAAGCTAATATGCTAAAATTGTGACGACTAATGAAAAATTATTTATTTGATGTCTCAAGAACAGAAAACACAAAACAAAAACCCTTTGCTTGGAAACTAGTTTATTACCCAGATGGAGAAAGTCATATACGTTTTTTTTTTTTTTTT
>JAECMU010173935.1:2210-15592 GCA_016106625.1 Dracogyra subfuscus
ATAGTTGGGGGGGGGGGGGACACAAAATAGAAACAAAAATAGAAGAATTTTTTATTTTATTTAACGACACTCAACACATTTTAATTGCGTTTAAGTGGCGTCGAGCATATGGTTACGGAACACAAAACGTCTTAGAGTAAATCTGCCACCACCAATATCGATTACCGGTAGCAACAAAGTATTTCGTTCTAGCCTTTAAACAATGTAAATTATATTATTTCACACCAGTTTAAGATATTGCTAATGGCATAACAATCATTCAATGTCTTCTAGTGTAATATTGGCGTGACGTGATCACTTGCATGGGCGTCCGCAGGTAGGGGCAAGGGAGGGAAAATAAAAAATTTGAAAAAATTACATGGAAAATACAAAATACACTATCTTCCACGCCAAATATCATGACATTCGATCAATCGTGTCTTCTACCTGAAGAATTGTTAACATTTTGTTCTGTTATTTACAGTAATCTTAGCAAAAAGATGTCTTCACACTTCATACGTCGAATTCAGGATAACATTGCCCCCCCCCCCCCCTGCATTTTTTTCTGCCGACGCCCATGATCACTTGAAAAGGTCAATTTCGTAGAAAAATAACTTGTAGTACATACGTAGGTCTCGACATCTGCTTACGTCTGTGTTGTGGTTTGTGTGCAGCTGGTTTGTAATAAATAAAATACTATACTCGCTTGCCTGTTGTACCATTTTTATTAAACTCGCGAACAGTGTTGGTATCTGACTCACTTTCGCTCGTCAGATACCAAAACTATCACTCATTTCATAAAAATGGTATGACAGGCTAACACTCAAATTGTTTATTCCAAGGACTACGGAAATAGAAGGGAAGCAACTCCATTTGCTGTACTTCATTTCACTCGACTATGCAACTTGTACTAGATTGAAAGATCCAAAATAAAAACAAAAAACGTTCAACAAACTTGATTAATCGAAAGATGAATAACTTACAATCTTCAAAACCATACTAATTGTTATAATAATTTGTGTATGTTATAATGCTGGACTGTGTAACGGATGCTTGTATAGCGTTTTAAAAAACCAACAACAAGCGCCAAATATAAACCACTTTATTATTAAAATATCCCAGGTGAAAATGTGACAAATTATGCATATAAGTAATATATAATAAATATTTGCAATAATATTATATTCCCACTTATACAAAATACACACTGTTAAACAACATGATTGCCAATAGACGTATAAACTGAAAACTATTAAGCATCTTCAAATGCGAGACATTTCCCCAAGTATCAACAAAAATCTGTAAAACTATTTGTTGATTAAAAAAAAAAAAGTGTAAAAAAAAAATTAAAATTAAAAAATGTAAAAAAAAAAAAAAGTTTTAAAGAAAATCTATACAAAAATCATCCATCATAACTTGTCATTTATTGAGCAGTACTCATTAACATGATTTGTCTTTGTAACCTTTATTAATGACTGGCTAACACTAGCAGTGTTTAGGATACGAGCTAACCAGTGTATAATAATAAGGTTATTTAAATATTTTTAATACTTATATAAATAATAACTTGTATTGTTTTAAATATATTACAAACACGATTGCAAGATGTATATAAAATGCATTTGTGCTAAGCACTGTGTATGATGAAAGTAGCATGCATAGTTAGATCACCTACATGTGCATGCTTATATCAAATTAAAGTAAATTAAACAATTAATGTTATATGAAACATATTCAGTTAAGTTACATTATGTAATCAAAAGTTGTTTACTTATTACTTATTACCTGTGACCGTAATACTAAATAAAGCTTGTCCTACCTTGTCTTGTAAACAAAAGTTACATATAAACATAGTAAAGTTTCTCAAATCAACTGAACTGGGGAGTGATTGTTTTGCTATTCGCATTAGAGAAATCTATTTACACGCACGTATCGAGAAACTGTGCATGGCTGAAATGAATACGGACCTGTAAAACAATTAAGATATCAAACATAAAGCGAGAACATTGTAAATTAACAAATGAACATGATCTATTTTGACATTCATGGAATTGAACAGGACTCAAAGTACTTTAAACAGCAGTCTGCAAAAAGTGAAAAGCAGTCGGTTTTTTTTATTTATACAAAGCAGGTGAAATAAAAATTCACCCGCTAAAACGACAAAAAAAAAAATCAAGATTTACGTAGGATTATGTCCTTTGCTCTTTAGCTTAAATTTCAGTTACATTTTAATTCCATAATGTTCAATATACACCTCAGTGGTCCTGTTTTTCGCATACTATCTAAAACCACATGCAGTCATATTTTCAGCAAGTTTTATTTTTTCTTAGCAGGACATATTTCTGTTGCCTGCTATTTTGAAATCGATTGTAGGTCATGGTTTACTTCTTATTCCGGGCCCTACAGAATACACTGTATGAAGGATGTAGTGCTAAACCGTCCATGCTTCATAAATATCTAAAAATGTAATACACGTTCATTTCTCAAAATAATTTAAAGTGTATAACTATTACATCAGTATAAAATATCAAATAGAAATCGAACTCATTCTTCTGGGCACGGCATAAGTTCAATCCCCAACGTACAATTCACCTTGTTTCTGTTAGTAGGCAAATGAAGAAATTCTCACATTTGTATGACAGGCATCTTTCTAAAATGATGTCTGGAAGTTATTTAAAAAAAACAAAAAAAACCTATTTACTGATTAAACGTTAACAGGTCATGTAAACAGTCAATATATTAATTTCAAACAACAACAAAACAAAAAAAACCCGGTTGAGATTATCTGTTTTACTTGTTCAAGCATTGCCGAAGGTAGTCAAAATTAAGGTTCAGGCAGTTGGGAACGTCAATATGTTTTAAGTCACATGGTATCATTTGAACCAATCCAAGCATGTATAACAAAATAGTATTTAGATTGAACTCATGAAATAAATGCAAAACTGTCAGGTCTGACAATCAATAATGGGTTTTTGAGTATATATGATTTTTTCTTGTATATGGTAAACAAAATAAAAATGAAAATAACTAGTATTAAAATAATACAATTTTCCCTCTCTAATTTTCATTAGGTTTATAACTAATTTTCTTTTCACCAAAAATACTAATTACCTATAACGTATGGCAAAGTTAAAATAAAAAATAAAACTTAAACAAAAAATAATAATAAACAAATAGCACTAGTGAATTGCAGCAGTAGCAACAATAACAAACTACAATTTTAAAAGCACTAGCATCAGTGAACACCGCTGTAACACGTGGAGACAATATTGGCCATCCATACAATGTTTAGGTGTCTTCGTCTTTGGCATAATCACACAGAAACTGATATATACAGGGAAACCTCTCAAAAATGGACCCTCTGTAAACCGGAATTCCCTCAAAACTGGACCCTCTGTAAACCGGAATTCTTTCCAAACCAGACCCTCTGTAAACCAGAATTCCTTCAAAACCGGACATTTTTCAGTCCTTTCTAAAAAAATCTGTAGAGAATTTAACCTCTCCAAACCAGATACTTCTCAAAACAAGACATTTTACTTAGTCCAGAGTGCTTCACTTTAAAGGGATTTCATTGAGCAATTTTTTTATATATTTTTTTTAAATAAATTTTCAAATTGCTGCATTGTCGTCACTATTGCATATTAGCATTTCATGCTGTTAGGTTCATGTCAGATCATATGCAACGTACTTCATTCTTTCAATTCAACTTTGTTCCATGCTTATATCCAATTGAGTTTCAAGCACGCAGTCCTGGGCACACACACACCTCAGTTGTCTGTCCAGCAGTTGGTTAGTAGTTGGTGAGAGAAAAGAGGGTATGGTGGTCAGAAGACACCTACCTACTGAGTCACTAAAACTCACTCTGGGTAGCAGCCGGTACCAGGCTGTGAACCCATTTCCTACCAGCCTTATGCCCGATGGCTGGTTCAGTGTAATGCTAACACAACAAATTACATAAACTTTGATGGTTATTTAATTGATCATGCCTGACATCACATCACAGCACACAAAAAAAAGCACATTTTTGAAACATCAGCCATGATCAATGAAAGATTACTTAAGATTGATTAATTTTAATTACAGCATGTCGTTTAGTAGCCTATGATCTTTTGAAATCTAACTAGAAGCAATAAATGTTTGGAAACAAAAGTGATTAAAATACAGGTATTTAAAAATCAATACTATCTAAGCACGTTATGATCATGGAAATTATAATTGCCATGAAATTGCCATTTATAATAAGATGGGTGCTTTAATGGATTTCGGTGTACAGACCTTTACAATGGGTTCAACAGGTTAGTATGGTGTGAGTGACACAGAGAGTGAGTGTGTGTGTGTGTGTGTGTGTGTGTGTGCGTGCATGTACACTGACGTCCAAAAGAAACTTTACATACATATAATTTAAATAATTTGACAAATATTATTGGCAATTGAAAGGAACCAATTTAGAAACCACCTTACAAACACTTCGCACAGATCTCTAAAGTGCATGGTGATGTTTAGATTTTGACCTTCGTGATACTTTCATATCCCACTGTACCGTGTTCGTTTTCTTTAATACAGTTTCAAGTCTTGTAAAGTTTCATTTGGAAGTCAGTATATGTGTGTATACACTGGGTATGAAAGCCTAACTACAAGTTGCCAAATTTGCCAATTGTGAATTATAAAAACAAGTGGCAAAATTTGTTTTACTGATAATTTGGCGAAATAATTTGTGACTTTATATAAAAATGTACAGTTGAAAATGTAACCAAAACAGCCTGGAAAACAGCCATTATCTGTATAAACAGCACTGACTGGCATGTTTCCCACATCATCCAGTAGTAAGTACAGAAGGACGAATGCCAAGATACACAAAGGTTTTAAAACATGATTAACAAAATGTTCTTACACATATTGCGTAACATGTTTTAAGTAATACTTTACTCATGTAATATTTATTTCAAGGATTTCATGTTTTAACACCTACATTTCAAAAACAACAAAAACAAAAAACAACAAAAAAGGACAACATTCAAACATCTAGACATTTTGAATAACCATTTTGAACTGCTAATATACAAATTTCTAATGAAAAGTAGACAGTAAAACAAACACAAATTCTTGTGAAATGTAAAGATTTACACAAATTGTTCACTACTGGTCCCAATACAAAATGAAACACAGTTGAATTGATCACAGTTAAATTAACAGACTGGTACTGTATCAAACTATTTTAATACTAGTACCAGTCTTATATCTCGTACATTACTTAATTACTTAATACCATCAGCAAGTTTAGTACATTCATATTTTCTTATTTCAGTGAAAACACATATGTGTGCACTTAAAATTTCTCACAAAATATGTTTAAACTGATAGAACTTCAATCTGTCAAATATATTTTATAACTGATATTAAAGGGACATACCCTAGTTTCAGTTCATTAAAATTAGCATTAAGTTTAGTTTAATTTACAAACCTGTAACACATTTTGATAAAGTTACTTTGAAATGGTGAAATACCCTCTAAAACAGAATAAAAATCGACTACATAACTGTTACTTCTCAGAGGCACGTGCCTTTTTAAAAATATGAGAATGCATTTTGTGATATTAGAGAACATCAGGATGACCAAAAACACTTCGAATGTACGGAAATGGATACTTTAAACAATAAAAGTTAAGTAAAGTATGATTTCAGTTATAAAAAAACGCCTCTAGTAGTCAAAACTATGTCTTAGTGCTTAAAAACTAGGGTATGTCCCTTTAATTTGCTGAAAAAAATAATTTGAAAATCATTTTACTTTTGTAGATGTACAGTAATTTGGAAAGTTTGGCTGAAACCCAAAATCGGCATCAGATTTTCTACAAAAATTTGACAATAACAAAACATGCTAATTATTTTTGGGGTCTAGCATAATTTCTGAAAGTATACTCAGGTTTTAGTTCAGCAGATTTCATGCATAGAATATTCACACAAAAACATGTATAACTGCGACCAAAAACAAGTAATGGTACATAATGTTGTTTTAATACAAAACAGAAGAGATTCTATTATCAAAACCTTTGTTTAGATTTTTTCAGGGACGAATTCAACATTTAAAAAGAGCTCAGTCTATATAGTGTACTTAAGCAGGGGTGTAATATTTTAAAAGTTCACCTATAACATCTTAATGGAAATACTGACCCAAACCACCAAGCCCACGATATTACATTCCCACCAACAGCATATAAAATACGTGTTCATTTGCTATATACTGGCTTTTTGGGGAGCAGGTGAATAACTCCCATATTTCAACCCGTGATTGCACTTAACAATGATGGAATTAATTAAATAAATAAACTGTCAAAATGAGATTAAGATGCCCACGAGACATTAACAATTCATTTCAATGCACACAAAAGCCAATGAGATTCAAAATGAATAACTGTAAATACATTAAAGCAAAAACTGAATGAATATTCAGGTTTCTTTCTTTGTTCAGTATATTTTAACACTTGGTCTAGAGATCAAGCCAGGACAGCACATACCACATCCTTAGATGTACCAGTTGTATGGCTAGATCCTGTCCACAGTGCTTTAATGGTTATAAAAACACAGAAGCAGTTTGTTTTGTTTAACAATACCACTAGAGCACATTTATTTATTAATCATTGGCTATTGGATGCCAAACATTTGGTAATTTTCAATAGTCCGAGAGAAAACTCGCTTAATTTTTTCATTAGAAGAAACGGATCTTTTATATGCACCATCCAAAAGACAGGACAGCACATACCACAGCCTTTGATGTACCAGTCATGGTGCACTAGCTGAGACAAAAATAGCCTGCTTTAAGAAAGGCAACCTGTTGTTGCCACATACACGCAAATTACTCCTAATACCAAACAAAACAAACAGCAGCAAGGGACTTTTTATATGGATTATCCAATAAACAAAACAACATACAATACTATGGCCTATAAAATATTAGTCATGGCACGCCACAGTAGCCTGGACGAAGCTAATGGGTTCAGCAAAAAATGTACTGAATTATGTACTAGGTAGTACAGATTATTTCACTGTGACGTCAAAATAAATATTAATTAGCACATGTTTTCGTTTATCATTCTTACAACTAGTATATTTAAAGTGTGAAATACAGTCAAACCGCGTTATACCACCCACTTTGGGACGTAAATGATTTTGGCATTGTAACGAGTTGTATTATTAGTTTCAAAACGATTTCTAAGTTTATATGTAAGAGCTAATGAAGTAATTTTGGAGGGTGGCGTGGGGCTTAATGTTACATATTATTTTTAAGGATTAAATAAATAAATAAAAAGGTAGTAATCTTGATTTTCCATAATGAAATTGTCAAACAACCATCACCTGAGACATTCAGCGAATTAGTGATTGGTATACAACAGCCAAGTTCAGCCAGCTAACGTTTCATTAACATTTGCTAATTATTTTGACTGGTTCCCAAAGTGGTAGCAAACATTAGCGAAAAGCAGTTGACTGAAAATGACCTGCAATAAAATATGTCTTCAATCAATCAACTAGTTGATGGTACACAAGATCGACCGGTGGTGGTATGTCACCTTGTTTTACTATGCTTTCATATAGGTTGGTGGATGGCAGATAGTAGGGGCAGTAAAATGGGGTAAATTTATGTAAATTGAAATACCAACGATTGTTCTCAAACCTGTTTTTGGCAATAAGCAGAGAGGGCAGCATAACGGGGTTTGACTGTATAAAAACAAATGACATACAGACTTTTAGGCTAAGTTTAGAGAAATAAAAAATACCACTTGTTCATGGATACAGATACTTAAAAAACTATTTATCATGTAAATTGACGAGATGTCAATTTGTCCCAAAAAAACCCATGTGTTTCAAACCACTAATGTCAAGTATATACCAATGGTTTACAACCATAATAATGAGATTTAATCCATTTCGGGATTATCACAGTTTGTATAACCTGGCACAGTACATCAAACAAGCAATTTATGTGGGTATCTTCACTTTTGTAAATTTTTGACTTCAACTACATACCTACTAGTTTTGTACAACCACTTTTCAATTGTTCTATATATGCTGTAATAAATCTCATATTTGTATTACACTCATGTAATACGATCTGTATGACATATGGTATTGCACGCAATACATGTAAATGACTATATTTCTTATAACTGATAGCATATATTGCCTCCAGTAATGCATGTACCAACAGAAATGACTTGAGATCATATGGTCAGGTCTTGAATATTCTTTATCTGAAGAAGAAAATGATATTCAGTTTTAAAGTAAAATGAATTACTTCATCTATTCATTATTTCTGTGCTTTAATGTATTTATTTATACATTAATTCATGGAAGGCGCCCTGGGTACACAACTCTGCTATCTGAGATTTAGTCTACCAGTTGTGGGCCACTGGTAAAAACATTAAAAGTTGGTTTTGTGTAACACTACCACTAGAGCACATTGGCTATTACATATCAAGCTTTTGTTAATTCTGATATTTCAAAAGAAACATGCTATGTTTTTCCATTAATAGCAAAGGCTATTTTATGTGCACTTTCAGTGACAGGATAGCACATACCATGGCCTTTGATATACTAGTTGTGGGGAATTGGTTGGGATGGGAAAAACAAACAAGTGGGTCTGCAGAGTAGATTCAATCCTACGTCCCACGAACTTAAGGCTAGCACTCTACCAACTAAGATAAATTTCATTTCCGAACACCCCACCTCCTCGATAGGTCCACCTACGGGTGATCGATCCTAGAACCTACAGCACCTCAAGCTAGAACCCTATCACTAAGCTACATCTCACTGGGCGACCGCTGAACACAAGAAATCATTAACAGTCTTTGTTTTGAAATACTGCTCACTGTGAGTAACACAAATCCACTTAAGTTGAAATGTACTAAAATGTATACTGAACACAAAAAGAAATGTGAATACAATTTTCAGCTGTTACACAGGGCTTCTAGATAATGGTAGCCCCACTCCCATGGTTAGTGATATTCAATGTTGGGCCATTAAATAACTACTATTGCAGCCCTCAAAATTCGCAGCGGCAATCATCAATGCCCTCGCAAAAGCTATCGCAAAATTGATTTGCGACAGCATTTCATTGCAGTTGCAAATTTAAAGGCATTTTTGTCTGAATTCGGTCCAATTACAAATCCCAGAAAAAAAGCATAATTGGATGTGGCCTAATGTTTCCTCAATTAATATTAATCAGTTTGTTCCAGTATAGAAGCTTACGAAAATAAAGTTGACATGTCATGTTTTAGCATATTATTACTGCAGTGGATCATATATAAATAATTTTGACAGCATTAATCTTTTCTTTAAAATAGCCGCTGTAGTGCCGTTGCAGTGCCGTTGCAAAATGTATTTGCGATAGCACTTAATTGCTGCAGCAAACTAGTCCAAATTTCAAGGGCTGCTTTTGCCATGCCCGATGGCTAGTGAATTGTTTGGGGTCCTATGTTGCAGTTAAGTCTATTTTGTAACTATGAATATCCTGCCACCACCCCTCCCCCCAATGCTGTGTTTTTAAGCTCTATCTCACGTTTTAGGTGACATATCTGCTTATTACTATTACTGAGTAAAATTGTATTAACTTAAAGTAAAATAGGGTTAGTAAATTTTTAAATCATGGCTAGTAAATGTTTTAAATCACTGATCCCATGGCTAGTGGATTTAAAAACAATTCTGGAAGCCCTGTGTTACATTAAATTCAGTCTTTAACAAAAGATTAACAACATTAAATTTAGTTTTTAACAAAAGATTAAAAACATTAAATTTAGTTTTTAACAAGAGATTAACACAGATTGATATTCAGGAGAATTACAGGTTGATAAACTGGTTATCATCTCACAGAACTGAACTTTTGTTATCAAGTAAACATATTCTGATATGGTGAATACCTACAAATATATCTTCTAAATCAGGCCATTGGATTGGATGACATCAGCTTTATATCAGCCTCCACCATCTCCTCTACTAGTTTCTGAGAGAGAAAAAACAGGAAAGGCATGCTTAACACACATTTTAATCAAGAGCAGCCATGGGCTATCTGGTGTTTTAACAAATTGTTATTCTCAAACTTGGTTGAGAAGAAATTACAACACTGGCAACATTGGGTTATCAGATGTCTTAAAGGCGTACTGTCACAGACCACTGACCTATTAAATGGCCTAACAAAGTATTATCTAAACAAATATAAATTTGATTTGTCCCAAAATGTACTTTATTCAACCATCTATGTAACCACCATACTCCACTTACTAATATTTTGTCAAAGTTATTGAATTATGGCAATGGTCCATATTGCCAAGAGGGTTAATATGGATTTCACTCCATCATGGTTCAGTTATGGTGATGCAATAGTTAGATTTGGTTTCCAAAATTTAATATAATTATCATTTACTATCCATTTTTAGAGAAATAAGGTACTTAAATCTGTGACGTTATGCCTTTAACAAATGGTTATTCTGAAACTTGGTTGAAAGTGATAGAGGAAATTACAACATAGGCAACATTGGGTTATCAGATGTCTTAACAAATGGTTATTCTGAAACTTGGTTGAAAATGATAGAGGAAATTACAACACAGGCAACATTGGACTATCTGGTATTTTAACAAATGGTTATTCTGAAACTTGGTCGGGAGTGAGACGGGGAAGTACAACATAGCCAACAGTGTCGAGAGTGTCAGGGTAAATTAAAACTGTCAACATTTACAGAAGAGTAACAACAGATGATCTTAAAAGAGGGCTGGGGTCTTCTTCAAAGTCAAGTCTGTAGAGCACTTGGATCATTTTCTGTTTATGAATACTTAACCAGACCTCAAACTAATGGTATTTCCTCCTGGAACAATAGACTGCTCCGAACATTGTAAGAGCCAATCACATGACTTAAAATCTTCAAATCAGTTCTCTAAAGATGGGCCTATTTCCTATTAAAGGCTTTATATCAAATTACAGGTTTACAATATTTTGCGTTCTTTCTGAGTGAAGAATAATCAACGCATACATTTTGTTTGCATTATCATACAATTAAATGAAATATATAATTATAATAAGATTTAAAATGAACAAAAACTTACATCAAAAGTATAGTTTCTTTTCCAGCCAAGAGTTTTTTCAGCCTTCGTGCAATCACCAAGAAGAATTTCCTGAAATCATAAAAATCAATAACATAATAATTATGTATATGAAGGGTCCTCACAACAACGTGTGATGTCACATTTTTAATAAGGTTATCTTTTATAATTTTTAAGTTTACAACTCTGCAATCGTGGAATATTTACACCTAAGAAATCATAATTTACTGACAACTTTTAATGGCCTACCATAATTATAGCTTTGGGCATAATAGATTATTCCTTTGGATTCTTTTATTTCTATCCTGGGATTTTGCTGTTTGCAAGGCCTTCTGTAACCAACCACTTATTTTCTGAATTTTAAAGGCACTATTCGGAGTTTGCAGACAATTAAAACAGTGAATAAATTTACTCATACCTGGGTAACAAAACCAATCCTGAGTTTGTAGACATTAAAATAGTGTAGGTAACAAAATGTTTCTGTAGTCATTAGAGAAAACCCGCTATATTTTTCCTAATGCAATAAAGGATCCTTTATATGTACTTTACTGCAGACAGTATAGCACAAACAATGTCTGTTATATGTACAAATCACAAAGGGATTTAAAAACAAAATTAAAAGCTGAAATAAATTCACGAACCTTAAATGACAAATGACCTGTCTCGGTCTGTGTCGACCATTTCTCTAGTACAGACTGGCAAAAACATCACTGTTTTGTCGACTGTGTAATATACCTTTTACAAGAACATTTCCCTGTACTTTGAACAACACTGTCAACTCTTTGGGCAATTAACATTGTTTACAGTCATACATCATTCTCTCTTCCCAGCTAATGTCTGATGGCATGAAGCAGATAAGATATTTTTAGAGATACTTGCAGAGTTATTGTTTTCCTTTGCACAATCCTGATAAAGAGATTTGCTTAACTTCTATAAACATCCCCAGACAATGATCAGCATCTGTTATTTAATGCTGCAGCTTTGCAGGGGTTGAAATTTGTACTTGCCCCAGTCAATGATAAGTATTCTGTTAAATGACAGGTAAAACTCTATCAATGACAAGTATTCTGCTAAGTGACAGGTAAAATAAGGCAAGGATCCAGGATTTGTTTTTTAAAGGTGGGGTGTATCTAAAACTACATGTACTTATGCATGAGAACAAATAGATAAAAATATTTTATATAAACTCTTTCATCTTTGATATACCATGAGCATGAGGAAACCTGACAAATTATATTACTCACTTCCTTCGAAAAGGAAATGACCTCAACACCTAGGAAGTTAATTCACTTAATGGCCAGTTGTCTTGTCACAAAGTTTAACACTAATCACAGTCCAAGAAGATTTATAATACGAGAGCACAAACTAAACAATGTCACATATGCTATTTCATTGTTTTAAATTGCCATGGCTGAAACAGTACACAGCAATTTTGAGTCTGCCTATGGCAACTGATTTTTAAAGTTAGTTTTGTAGCAAGTAAATATGACTGAAAGGTTATTTTGTGGTATGTAGATATGATGTACAAAGGTCAAATACTGGCAGATAATGTACACCAAATATATTAATTCTGCTGTCATTGATGAGTTTTATAGATGGCAGTAACGCTTGACAATACTCCCAACCCATGGCAATTTACATATCGACAACAGCAATTGACGTCAGTGCCGACATTAAGCTTGAGCCTTGTAATAGAATTATAAATTAAAGCCACACTTACAACTTCTGTAGGTCTGTAGTATTTGGGGTTCACTCGTATTCGGACGGTTCCCGTAGCTTTGTCCTTCCCAACTTCGTTCACACCTTCACCCTCCCATCTGAAAATAAACTGTAAATGTTGAGCTTCACAATTTCAATACTGGGTGGGGGATGGGTGATTGGGTTTAGGTGGATGGGTGGATGGATGGATGGATGGATGGGTGGATGGGTGGATGGATGGATGGATGAATAGATGGATGGATGGGTGGATGGATGGATGGATGGATGGATGAATAGATGGATGGATGGATGGATGGATGGCTGGCTGGATGGATGAATAGATGGAAGGAAGAAATCAGGAACAGTTAAAGTGACCATTTGTTTTGTTTAACGCCACCACTAGAGCACATTGATTTATTCATCATTTGTATTGGATAAAGAAAAAGAGGAAGGATGGAAAAAGGAAGGGAGGGATGCATGGATGGTTGGATGGAGGGAGGGACGGACGGATCAAAGTATGCTGGTTTGATGGATTGATCCATGATTGTGTTGCATGGATAGATGGAGGGAGGGAAGGATCCTGGATTGATCCATGGACAGATGCAGGGAGGGAGGGATCCA
>JAECMU010173979.1:1259-12208 GCA_016106625.1 Dracogyra subfuscus
TAGTATTTTAATTTAAAAAAAAAAAAAAAAAAAAGTAAAAAAACAACAACAACAAAAACAACAACATTTGAAACATTATTAAAACATTATTAAAACCATACATTTTAACATTATTAAAACATTTTTATAATGTTTGTAAAACATTTTTGTGTTTGCTGGGTACACATGTGCCTGCCGTAACAATGCTTTCGTCCTATGACATTCAATAAATAAAGTCTTATTATTCTGATTACTACTACAACTACTACTACTAATAATAATAGTACTACTACTGCCACCACCACCACCACTACTATTACAACTACTGCTGAAGAAATGTGACAGAGAAAAAGAAAGAGAATATCTTTCTCATTTCGAAGATTTTTCCATACTGGAAGTATACAATGCACATTCTGAATACGTGCCTCAGCATATTTCGAATCAATTTGTTTTAATTAATAATGCAAAAGCTTTTAGACACATTCGTTATTGCTTTTTGTCATTGTAATTAATAAACATTGATTTCTCAGTAATTTAAATCGGACGTTTTTTAACTGCAATACGCTGTCTGCAGTGGAGGTGAGAGATGGTACTCTTATGTCAAGGGCTGGAACTCTAATGCATTCCAATAGAATCTTTGGGAACAACTTGTAACTGTGTTCAGCAGGTTCTAAAAAAACCCACACAAAAAACACACCCACAACAATAACATTTTAAGACTAATCTAGCCGAGTACAGGGATGAATGTGGTGGGTTGGAGTAATACTAGTAATATAGGAAATATATCTACAAGTCTCCACAACGCAAGTACATAACCCAGATGTAGCGATCTTGTGCTGCAGTTGTTATGCGAGGTCTTCCACTTCTGGGCTGGTCTTCAGCTGCTTGAAACTGCTGGTATCTGTCCCAGAGACGTGAAATGGTATATGATTGCGAGCATTGCAGCTTTAAATACCCATCAGTACCTCAATCTTTTCCTCCGAGTTTCACGTGCATTCGCCAAAATCTGACCATTTCACGCCGATTTCCTGCAATTGTCGCACAACGTGCCACAACCTGGGTTAAGTTTGTTTTAGGATGCAGTTGGGCGTGCTATCCCATTCCAGGAACACTAACAAACATGGTCATTCAGCAACATTGTACCAAAAAACTATGTATTGTAAAATCAAACACTTTTCTTCTTTCCTTATCACCTATGCGTTTCTTTTTTGACAGAGTATATATTTTTTTTATTTTTTTTTTTTTTTATTTTTTTTTACTGTGTCAGCCATCAAATAATTTAATGTTCGAAATTAAATCTATAACAGATATTAATTATCAATGCGTACTGGTGGCGAGTCATTGCAAATGTCTTTGGGAATTGCCTGCCACACTTTCGTTTAAGATTGTTCAAGATCTACGAGACTGCCCGGGAATATGCGGTTCTCTTCAACTCTATGCGGGCAGCATAGCCCAGTGGTACAGTGCCCGCCCGATGCGCGGTCAGTCTAGGATCGATCCCCGTCAGCTAACCACTGGGGTTGTTTTTTCGACATAACCATATGTACATGGTGAAAGTGCAAAACGTGCAATATATATATAAATGTGATTTTTCTCGGTGTCCGTGATTGAGCGGCACCATTGCGTAACTGTGAAAGAAAAGAAAGGGGAAAAAAAGAAGAAAAAAACAGATGGATAGTTTTAATATATTCTTATCTGATTAGACCGAGAGGCGGTGTTTAATTGATCTTTGCTGGATATATTGGGGAATCCAAATTTGACCAATGAGGTGGCGCGACTAACGTTATTCCTATCATAAGTAGTAATCCTATCTTAACTCTGATTGGTTATTCGTCTAACCCTAACCCTAACCCTGATTATTAATTCCACCACCCCCCCCCCCCCCCCTTTCCTCTTTTGCTTAGATAATTTTGATAAGGGTACCTATCTGGTTTTGTTCAGGGCTGAACTTTTATTAATGGTATTAATGGGCGTCAGTCACGATCCTAACAGAGCACAAAATGGTAAAAAGCATCGTATACAATTTATACATAAAATAAAACTAGCTGTGGTTTGGGTTTTATTTGCTACCTAACCACCCTTGGCCACCCTCGTTGGAGTGCATCGAGGTCGAGTTCAATATTGGTAGCAGCTCTTTTTAGGGGGCGGTACAAGTGGACGGTTTTTGAATAAACCTTGTTATAATATAAATAAGGTAAAGTAGCACTATTGGATAGCATATTATTCGCTATCTATTCACTTGTGGCCCTTAAGTCAGAATGCATCGAGGTCGAGTTCAAAAGTGTTAGCAGTTCTTTCTTGGGAGCGTACTAGTGAACAGTTTTGAAATAATGCCGTTGTTTATGCACTAAGTTACGTTTTTTTAAAGGTTAAAGCAGTAAGTAGGCCAATAATTCTCCACCAACCCACCATTGACCCCTAAGTTGGAATGCATGGAGGTATAGTTCAAAATTGGTAGCAGTTCCTTCTTAGCGGCGTACAAGTGGGTGGTTTTGAACGATTGTTGGGTTTGTTTGTGATACACAAACGTAGTTTTAAGGAGCCCGTGTGTGTGTTATGATTCTCCATTCTACCTGCGATTGGTCCATAAATGAACCCATCCCTGGTAAAGCGGATTAGTCATATCACTCTATAATTTTGGTTTGGTGGACTGAACGAATTGGTAGACTGCCTTAAAGGCTTTATGTTTATGTAATTTATCTGGGTTGAGAATCACGTTAGGCGTGATTATTATATTATGGTTGGCTTCGAATATTGAATCTATCATTGTTTTTCTCTGACTGGTGTGTAGTGTGCAATCCAGATGATAATATTTCATATCTTCCCAGGTACCACACGGGCAGTCAGAGGTATTGCTAGTAAATGAACAGCTGTTGAGTTGATTAGATCTACCTAGACGTATTTTGGTGGGGGCGTATGGAAACTTATCTCCCATGCCCAGGCCCGAATATTGAATGGAATTTTATTTTGCTTTATAAATTTGTTGAGTTAAGGTTATTCTCGATAAGTGCTATCTTGTTACGAAGTTTCTATTACTAATTTAAGTTGGTTGACCTTTTGGTTGGCTGAAGTTTTAAGTTTCTCAGCATAGGAACAGCCTGCCATGACTGCAACTGCTGGTTTAGCCATTGTAGGTTTTTTTGTATTGTCGTGTGCCATATAGCGGTTGAGACAGTTAGGGCACTGCATCGGCCTTATGCAAGGGGAGTTCTGTTGGTGCTTTTGCCCACACTTGTGGCAAGTGGGGAGTTCCTTGTGGTGATGGCATTTAGAAGCGCCATGTCATCATTGCTGGCAATGTTGACATTTGCTCGGTTTCCTTTCAAATGGAATGAGCCGATGTGTCCTATCATTAATTTTGATGGTTGGTTTTTCAGAATTTGTTTGAGCATAAAGCGGAACATAGCCGTTAGACCATGTGGTTGTTTCCTGGATGCCTAATTCCGGGTGTTGTTGTTTTTGTTGTTGTAGAGTTGTGAGAGACCTGTTTGCTGTTGGCAGTGGATAGAGTTTAACTATCCAGTTATTGGTAGCAGCCGAGTTGACAGCCGGTTGGGCGGTGGACCCTGCTAGCTTTGTGTGAGCTGTGGTTTCACACTGAAGCTGTGGCTGGCTTCTTTGCTTTGCTTACCAGTTTTACAAGGAACTTCCTTGTAAAAAGGTCCTGGACTTTTGGGTACTGGTCCGTTATTTTTGGGCTCTCCTGGGTTTTTTTTTATTAGAGGTGACTTACGATTAGCATAAAGGGATCTTTTATTTGCACTTCCCACAGGCAGGATAGCACAAACCATGGCCTTTGTTGAACCAGTTATAGATCATTGGTCGATGCAAGTCGTTTACACCTAGGGCAGTGGTACAGCACTCGCTCGATGTGCGGTCAGTCTGGGATTGATCCCCGTCGGTGGACCCATTGGGCTATTTCTCGTCAAGCCAGTGCACCACGACTGGTATATCAAAGGCCGTGGTATGTGCTATCCTGTCTGTGGGATGGTGTATATAAAAGATCCCTTGCTGCTAATAGGAAAGAGTAGCCAATGAAGTAGCGACAGCGGGTTTCCTCTCTCAATATGTGTGTTGTAATTAACCATATGTCTGACGCCATATAACTGTAAATAAAATGTGTTAAGTGCATTGTTAAATAAAACATTTTTTTATTTGGTTTACACCTACCCATTGAGCCTTGCAGAGCACTCACTCAGGGTTTGAAATCGGTCTCTGGATTAAAAATTCAATGCTTCGACTGGGATCCAAACAAAGTACCTACCAGCTTGTAGACCTATGGCCTAACCATGACGCCACCGAGGATGGGTTTTTCAGATAGATGAAGTGATTATTTTTAAAATGTATCAAAGCAAATGATTTGCTGTGTCCGCTACCAAGATATATATGTTTTTAAATAGCCCCTTAGTAGAGATACTTATGATCTATTTCGTTTTAATTACGTACCCACAAATTATTTTCTGGAAGAAAGGCTAAGTAATGATATTGCAATATATATTTAGAAATAATGTATTTAGCAGTACCGATTACACCAATACATCAAATTGCTGCTACTACAAATGCAGACCAAGCAATTAAGAACAAAACAGTTAACAACGAATAAGACATCATTTCGGAAACAATACCTACTACATCTGCTTATTGTTTCTCAATGTGGGTGTTTCCGAAAGTTTGTATTGTTAGAAAGGAAACAAACTGAACATGAGCCCAGTAAGTTGAAATCCATTAAGTATTAATCTTCAGTTTATATAATATAAGGAAGTGAACATTATTTTGAAATACGTTAAGATCTACAGTTTTTATAATATTATCCAATGACCATTCTTTAGAGCTCAGTTAGTTGAAATACATCAAGTAGTGATATGCAGTTTGTATAATATTACCGAAGGAACACTGTCTTCGGAGCTGAGTTAGTTGAAATACATTAAGTAGTGATATGCAGTTTTTATAATATTACCGAAGGAACACTGTCTTCGGAGCTGAGTTAGTTGAAATACATTAAGTAGTGATATGCAGTTTTTATAATATTACCAAAGGAACACAGTCTTCTGAGCCGAGTTAGTTGAAATACATTAAGTAGTGATCTGCAGTTTTTATAATATGATCCAGTGAACACTGTCATCATAGCTTAGTTAGTTGATGAACATGGAGGTAGTGGTCTGTAAGTTTGCAGCCAGTCTGTAAATAGAGATAATAAAATAAGTTACAAATACAACTTCAGGTTCCATGCTTATAAAATGTTCACAGTCTGGACTGAAGGCTGCAATAGAATCTGACACTAATGGCATGACAATACCACGCATTCTGCATTCGTGTGACGTTATTACAGATTCGAGTCTAGAATCTAAAGTTTTATAAGCTTGGACCCAGTTTTGGTTTAGTTGCATAACAGCAATCTTAAAGACAAAACCGTCATCAACTATCAAGACTGTATGTTTCCACAATGAAGAGTAGAATGGGCAAAATAGTAGATGAATTTCTCAGTGCCTATCTAGTGTCTCATCTATAGAAGGTCAGTCATTACAGAGGACTATACTGGACAATATACCATTCCTATGTCACCCAAAGATTGCTGCCACTCAGACTTGGTTACAGAGGACTATACTGGACATTCATGCCCACTAGACCGGATTATCCAGCTTTTGCATGGTGCTAGAAAAATCTATCTTACCCACGGGTACTAGATAAATCTATCTTATGGGTATAGACGATTTCTACATACACGGTTATGAGGCTACTTATAACTGGGGACAAACGGTTCACTTGACTTTTATATTTTTTCTCTCACCAAAATGCCATTTCATGTTGCATATTGTTCATTATCAAAAATACGTAAATCAACTTTCCCGCCTCGTGTAACACGTTCGAAGACCAAAACATTGACCGCGAAAGCCCATGGCGATGTAAACGATATCAAGTGACGTCACAGCTAATATTTTTCATAACTTTGTTGAAATACTTATTTGCGAAGCTGCCCATTCATGTTGTATTATTTTTATAATCCTCCAAAAGGTTATGTTAATGAAATTAAAAATTTGAACTTAATAGTGAAATTATTATTCTTTTATCTTGTCCAATAGGACTACTTTTTAGAGTGTATGGTTAAAGGAGTCTGTAGACTCAATGTTTACAGTCGGCCAAGAATGGCAATATAACAGTAACAAGTAGGCGTATTTTTGCTTTAGTTACTAAGTGGGCAAGAAAAAGAATACCTCGGCCCTTACAAAACATTTGGTCCCTTGGGTTGGAATTCCCTTATCTATACCTGACAACGGTGATATATTCTATTAATATACCATTTCTATGTCACCCAAAGATTGCTGCCACTCCCAGACTTGGTTACAGATGACTCTATTGGACAGTATATGATTCCTATATCGCCCAAAGATTGCTGCCACCCTCAAATTAGGTTACTAAATGATAACAGTTTACAAATCACTTTCAACACTGGCCATATCAAGTGTATGCGAAAGGTATTAGTATCCTACCCAACCAGTAGTACCCATCTTGAGTACTCCCACCACAGTTGTTAAGTATATCACCTCATCTAAAGTGAAATAACAGTGTTCGAAACAGGAACTCGTCTTTTATCCTGACAAGTGACAATCTGCTCGGACAAGAAAAATGTACCTTAATGGGTGTCTAGTGAACATGCATAACTTTTCATTGCTTCATTTAAAGAAATAAAAAATACGGTCCTTGTATTTGAATAAAACAAAACATTTATTTGGATAAGTAGATTTGTCGACGTACGCGTCCCGGGGACTAACGGAAACTTCTGCCTATTTCTATCGCTGAATAAATGTGCAAGAGTTAACCAAGTTCAAAATACGGAATAGCATCAGCCATCATGTTGGTCAGAGATGCATCGTATTTAATAGATGTTGCCTCTAAATTTCAAAATTAAAACATGTTGAATGCCCTCAGTAGTTCCGTGTAAGAATTATATGGCGTTTTTCAAAATCTTCACACAGTTAGCATGCAGGTCATTCCGTGTCAAATCACCCAAAAAAACAGATATTTTAAACCCGACCGTCTCAGATTTTTATAAAACTTGGTATACTTGTTGATTAGGATCCCACAGCACCAAATACAAAATTGTATGCCAATCGGACTAGTGGTACGAGAGATATGGCCCCCCCCAAAGTTTGAGATTTTCGGCAAAAAGGGGTGTGGTCGCCAACGTTTGAACCCTAATATCTCAGGAACTACTGGGTAAATCTTCATAAAATTGGTATTGTTGGAAAGGCAATGTGACAAGGATTCCACATCTGCCATTATTGTTCAGATTGGAGAAGGTTGGAGAACACTAACCTTTTGACCTTTGTTATGACCTTGAAATTGACCTTGTGGATCACGTGACATTGAGATGACCTTTCTTGAAATATAATCTCCCACATGTTAACTAAAACATATAAAAGTTTCAAAGGTGTAATATTTTTTGTTTAGCAGCAATACACATTCAAAAATTGCATGTCCATGAAAATAACACGTGTTCTGCCATTAACGTCTGATTAGCTTTGCTGAAGTAAACCTGAATGACCAATTCCTGATGCTAGGAATCACCATCTCTCTTGAACACTGAGTAACACATTGTAGGCCTACATGCTATGATCACTGATATCAATATACTTCCCTTATTGCCTTTCCACCAGTTCAGCAGTCACAGAATCATTCAGTCACCCATTTGACCCATACACTTGAAATTCTAACATCATCCTTTTTACTCGGAGAGTATATCCATCGAGAAGATGCAATAGAAGGTGTATCAATAACACAGAAGTGTCCCCTTCACTAATCCAACAAGTGTCTTCTTCGTTTGGCCAGTGAAATAACTTAGGTCCGTGAGGGTGCATGAAACGAATAAAGAAGTCTACATGCTCTTCTGAAATGTCCTTAACTAGCCCAACCCATGCCACATTTTGCTTCTTGGCTTCAATGTGAGGCTCCTCTGGTAACTCTTGTCATATCATCCTCAGAATCCTGGACAGATACGAGTTCTGTTGGATCACTCTGCAGGCTCAGCTTGTAGGCGTGCATCTTTGACTTAGATACTGGAACTAACCGGTGAAATTGCTGTGTTCCCATGACCGTTTTAGTGACTTGAAACCTCCCTCGTAATTCCAAATCATGCTTTGCTATGTGTTCTGGTGTGATGTTAAAAAAGTGAATACCTGGAATACTCTTGATGCAGAAGTCCATGATAGCCTCGCTGGTCAGGATTGGGTCTGTATAGGGATGCTGGCCTTTGTCAGCAACCTCTTCACCATCCCCCCCACCCTCCAATTCCATCACAGGCATTTTCCCATTCACCTTCCAACCCAAAGTCCTCTTCATGATGGCACAGGTTAACAAAATTGTTCTTATTTTTATACTGTCCAGCACAGCCGTCGGTGAAATAATGAATCTTTTTCACATGAGGAAACTCAGTCTGAAGGTATGGAATAACAAAACTCAAGAAAGCATACACAGTTACAGTTGAGTGCTCCTTAGTGTCACTCACTACACAAATGTTACGGTGTTCGAGGGTTCCATCAGCCAGTCTGCAGTATGCATCAAAAGGATATAAGGTAGCCTGTTTATTTTCCCAGTGGAAACTCTGAATCTCATCTTGAACAATGTACGACAAATGTTCCGCAAAATCACCTTGCAGGATTACATCGTCCAAAGGTCTCATGGTGGTCTTCAGCTCCTTCATGTACAAACTTTGAGCTTTGGCAATGAAACTATGCCGAGTAAGCTTGACAAATTGACCTGAAAAGTTGTCAATAAAGTAAGCCTTTGACTCAGTTATAGTGACTAATTTAGTTCTATCAGTACTGACCCATTGAAGGTAACTAACTTCCTTGAGGTAGACCTTGTTCACACTCTGTGCCGAAGACGGAGTGTCAAAATACATTATGTAGTACATCACTGGATGGAACCTGGTTTCAGACTGGGTTGTACTGTAAAGCGACCGTGTTCAAAACCATTGTCAAGGCCATATGACATGATAAAATGACTAAATAGTTTATGAAGAAAACTTAATACTTACATATTGATCAACATCTGACATTGTGTCCAACTTGAAAACTTCAGATTGTCAAAGAAATGTAGATGAAGAAACTTCTTTGTCTTAAACTTCTAATTACCATGTGCTCTATGGGGATTTTAAGGAGTACCTGACATGTTTGAAACCACACTTCCTGTGAACCCATTGGGCCTGATTGTATAGAACATCTCATGCCATTTGGCATCTTTTCATATCCTTCAGGCATTCCTTCAAACATGTCAGGTGGATTTTGACTCCAAAGATGAGCTTTTGGTCTAAGAGAAGTCTATACATGTAGAAAATGGTACATTGCAATGCATTGTATCAATCATCCGTGTAGGTATACCTTTTTAAAATCTATATTGTGGCGAAACTAAAAATATTACATAACATGTGGGAGATTAAATTTCAAGCAAAATCATTTCAAGGTTACGTGATCCACAAGGTCAATTTCAAGGTCATAACAAAGGTCAAAAAGTAAATGTGCCCCAATAATACCAATTTTATGAAGATTGGCCCAGTAGTTCCTAGGTTGGCGGTCACGCCCATTTTGGCTGAAAATCTCAAAATATGGGGGGCCGTATCTCCACCACCACTGGTTCAATTGGTGTAAAATGTAGGATTTGGTGCTGTGGGATCCCAATCAACAAGTATACCAAATTTCATAAAAATCTCAGACAGTCGGGTTTAACCCACTGGGTGATTTGACACGGAATGACCCATGCCCTAAGGTGTCTTAGAACTTTCGGTCTCCATGTAAGGTGTTAACTTGTCAGACGGTCTTTTGGCATGCTACAGGCGACTGCAAAGGTGGCATGTAACACAACAACAATGATTGACATTAAATAATAATATGTTCTCACATGGAAACGATCCAGACAATAACCATAGAAGTTGATGCTACATGGACACAGGCACCTGCAACAGAAGTACATGCATGTACATATATCTGCATTACATACCAAATCATATCATATCATAATATCATATAACAGGTAGCGTATACACGTAGTTAAAAGTATGTGGTATCTTGTAGATGACATACATTCACAATTTTATAACTTTGCGAATTAAATGCAAACTAACTAGCTCACTGCACTCCGTAATTGATGTATGCATTAATTGTATTAATATGTTTAAAGACACTTTACATTGAAAGCTGCACAGCATTCAGAAAAAAATACCATGCACTAGTTGGGTATTAAGGAAGGATATCAAACATGGCATCAATTGCATTTAAAGGTCAGTTCCATTGTTAAAAAGATCACCACGTCACATATTCATACGTGATTTGAATATTATGTTATGACTGATTGAAATTATAGTTAAGTTTGTTTGTTTGTTTTTTGTTTTGTTTTTTGTTTTGTTTAACGACTCACTCAATATATTTTAATTATGGTTATATCGGCGTCGGACATATGGTATGTCGAGTGAAAAACCCAGTGCTTAGCTGATGGGGATCGATCCTAGACCGTCCGTGCATCAGGCGGGCACTGTACCACTGGGCTATGCTGCCCGCTTTATAGTTAAGTATAACTTATACCAAAAATACATTATATTAAGCTTAACATTATGAGATATAAATTGAAGCAAAACTTATCTAAAGTCCAAAGTATGTTCTGTGCAGCTTTTGAAATGCGGTATTCTCCTAAACACCATTTTCGACTTAGATAAGATGCGTGGACGGTTCTTTAATATGAAGAAAACAAAACAAGAACCGATACTTACCATCCTTTGCTGCAGCAGGAGGTAAATTGGAATCTAAACAAAAATGTACATGAAACATTTTGCATACCTTACTATTGTATAATCTGTGTGCATAAATTCTCACTAAAATACATCAGTATACAATCTGGCATTTGTATACTAGTCCATCTTCACAGCAGTCTTACTACGAGAGAGAGAGAGAGAGAGAGAGAGAGAGAGAGAGAGAGAGAGA
>JAECMU010173990.1:0-11621 GCA_016106625.1 Dracogyra subfuscus
CCCCCCCCCCAACCCCGTTTTCTTGAAAAAATCACCTTATAAATTAAAAGAAGAAAACCTGGCAAAACTGTTTATAAATATTTTGATGCCTAATTTTGTCTGCTAATTGGTATCGCACATCGTGTGGTGGACTGCCCATCACTTGCATGGCCGAGCTTTTAAACTATTTATGGACACTTTTCTCGCTCATAAAGCAACTCATGAATTTGCCACTTACCGATTGATTGACGTTCACTATGGACAAATCTAAACTGGCACGCGAACACTACGAACAGATGAGTTGATTAACTGTCATAAACAGAGCATATGCTGCTGATAGGTTTTGGTTTTTACAAATAAAACTGCGGCGTACACAATCAGAGAAGGATGAATTTGGACCAAATTTACAAAACCTGTTTGTTTTACACGCGGGTAACAGTGCTTAGCCTAAACGCCTGCGTTTAAAGCGGCGTTCCCTGGAATACTTTTATTATTTAAGCATATAGAACACTCATCATTGGTTTCACTACGCAGGCTTATCCAGGTCAAAAACAAAGCCATTATTTTGAAAGTGGGATACTTTTGACGGGCTCCTACCGATCTCGGTTTTCATTGGCTTATCACAAGTGTGAAATTCCCCGACAAGAGATCACGTGAGATTTCGCAATTTGTGAACAAATTTAACTGTCTTGATTTGAGGGGTCGTCTCATATCTACAAAACATATTTATATTCATAGTGGTATGGTACAACGCCTTTCCTGGGGTCGGTGGGTGGGTGATTTGCCTTGAAATTTGTATATTGGCCAGCTGTTTGCACACGCTTTACATGTAAGGGGGTGTTACTAATTACGTAACGCTCTTGGAGTAGATGAAGAGGGTACTGTGTTCGATTTACGTAACATTTTTCAAGACTGTTATTTTTATTCATTATTTAGACCTAAAAAGGTGTGGAGGGGTTTGGGAAATGCGCGGTCATTCCATGATCGATCCCCATCGGCGAGTATATAAAAGACCATGGTATATGATATCCTGTCTGTGAGATGGTACATATAAACGATTCCTTGTTTAAAAAAAAAAAAAAAAAAAAAAAAAAAAAAAAAAAAAACCCAATGTAGTGGGTTTCCAAGGCGTGTGTGCAGGGATTTCATCGGGGTTGAGGTTATAGACTGTGTTGAGCAAAGTTTATATGGGGCCATGCTCCCACAGAAAATACATTTCAAATTTGTTTAAGCTTGACCAAGTAAGGGTTTTGACCTCAGATACCCTCCCGCTGCACCCAATTCCTCTCTAAGATTATATGTTTTGTTTAACTACGCACTCAACACATTTTATTTACAGTTTTGTAGCGTCGGATGATTATTAAATCAATATGCTCTAACTTTGATGTCGTTAACCCCTCCCCTCCAACTTTACCGTTTCCAAACGAAAGAATATTTATTTGAATTTGTCGATTTTAACACGTAAAATTATGAAGTGAAAACGTTCATTGCCGTGGCGTAACTGAGTCTTTGTTGGGGGGGGGACAAAGGGGGGGGGGGGGGGGGTATTTATTGTGTACAATCAAATGTCAAATGGGGGGGGGGGCAATGGGGGAATGGGGGGCACTCCCCCCATAGTTACGCTACTGGTTCATTGTCTACTTTAGTATATTTTATTTGAAAATATATACATGATTAATGTGTTACTAATATACAAACTAAACTGTTGAAATTTCTACTAACACTATAAACGATTAATTCTAAAATAGGAAGGTACGACTGTCGATAATACAAGATCAAACCGATTTTAACGAAAGACTCTAGTACCGTATACTCAACCGAACGTTCTTCGTACAGCGCAAGATTTCTCTTTTAATTTTTTGAGACGGACCCTACAATAGCGAACACGCACACCGTTTTTTTAAAGGAGCATTTGAGTTTGTATTTCATATTTGTACATGATGTTATAATATGATAACCAGAGAAGGTAACTTTAATATATATAATTATAAGCGCATTTAAAAAATAAACATACATGTTTTGATAAAACACTGCACATTTTTGTGTTGGGACATTTTGTTGTTGTAAGCTATACCACTAAACGTAGGCCTATCACCCACCGACACGGGTGACGTAGTTAACAATATTCACTATTGATACATGCTAGGTTTTGACGCACGTGCAGTAAACTTTAGTGCTCATGTGAAATGTAGAAATATTGACATACTTTAGAACCGAATCTGGTCCACCCATGATCATCCCATGATAATATAAACAAACAAAAAAGGACCAAAAAAGTAATACTGTATTAGTCTGGAATGTGTAAATGCCTAAATGGAGGGCAGAGACAGTTATTGGTTATTAACTGTACAGGCAAAAGTTGTTGTGCTGCAGGCAAAATTCCCCGTAGGCTATGGAGAATAAATCCAAATATCTGGAGAATCAGGCGCTGGCAACATTACAGTTTCGGCGTCAAACGGACGATGTTTTTACCCAAATTGAATTGGTCTTCTGTGAGGCTTGGAAAACGTTTCCCATGACATAGCTACATCACGTGCTTGTGTCAAACGATCTTGTCGTTTCAAAACGAAATGAGTTTCCATCCAAGTGCAATCAGCAGAATACTAAACTGTAGTATATCGTCTGCTCGATCATTCCGTGTCGGCGATGTTTACCGAAATTAAACGATCTTGATTAGCAGCAGACGACGGACAACACTGGAATCGGTAACTTTCAGCAATCCGTGTTTCCCAACGTGATCTAGGTTGTTTCTGTAGGAATCTAAGCGATGCACTATGGAAGAACAAGTCTACTACAGCACTGTACCGCCCCTGCCACCCCGATATCGGTTCAGGGATCTCATTTTAGGAGAATCTATGACCTCCAATGATGAAAGGTAAGTTCGCACGTTTTGCGCATCCAAGGCATGTCGGTTTTATAACAGCGTGAACAAGCGTCCGTTATATAGGCTATTATTGCCAGTGTAACCAGTGTTTATCAGCTGCCGGGCCGTGAAATGGGTTTTAAAAGATGTCATGTCCTTTGAATTATTCAGTGGCGTAGAATAGGGTGGGGCAAGAGACCATGACCTCCAAATGAACTTAAAAAAAAAAAACCCTTTAAATTCTATAAAACTGTAGGTACATACCTACATATATACAAGCATACATGGTGTACCTCCCCCAATATGGTTTGCCCCCCCCCCTCCCAAATCTAGTGGTATTATTCATAGAGAAAAAAAGATTGTATGGTATTGTAATCGGTCCTGGTTCACAGAAATCATTACGTCTGCCAGTGTATTAGGCTGTAGTAGGCCTGTAGGAATTTAAAGTTATCAGGAGGGAGGGGCGAGGAAGGTGTAGTCTAGAGGGAGGGGCGGGGAAGGTGTAGTCTAGACGGGTGTAGTCTATTGGGAGGTCAAGGTGGACACAGTTCAAACCCACCCAGTTTCTACGTCCGATTCAGACTAGCAGCTCACAGCCTCTAGTTCCTAATGGAGGACAAAAGCAATATTTGAAGTATTATTGAAGCAGGACAGAACCACAGCTTAACGCCAGTTTTTAAATAATTTTAAAGATGATAGACCATAGTTTTCAAACAATAGAACATATTTTTCACTTGGCTTATTAGAGTCCAAGTTAACTGCATTTTATTATTTAGACTATTCATTGTTTAAACTGGGGTCTGTGCCGTTAACGATAAATAAAATGGGCCAGCAGGCTCATAGGAACAAGGATGCAAATATTTTGTTCTACTTTATTTAAACCTATAGTATGGAGTCACAGCGTTCATTTAGAATTTTTATTGTCTTATGTGTTGTGAATTGACATTATGAAAACTGACTTTTAAACTCTTGGATGCTGGGCCAGACGTATCCTTCAACCAATATGAACATTAAATATGGAATTTTATAGTCATGAAAATGACTGTCAATAGAAAACAATTTACAATGGCTGCAAACTTGGGACTTTTCCTTTAAAGTTACATTGTCTGGTTACCATATTATAACATCATGTACAAATATGAAATACAAGCTCAAATGCACTTTTAAAAAACTTGTGTGTGTTTGCTATGAACGGATATCGTCAAAAGTATACACTCAATTCGTAGTCAGTGCCGCCATAGCTCGGCAAAGTTCAACCAACAGCCTGTTGTCAATTTCAGTTAACATGTGCGTTTACCGATTTCAAATTGTAGGGTTCGTCTCAATTTTTTTTAAAAAGAATGTTTGTTGGAGGATGCAGTACTAGAGTCTTTCGTTAAAACCGGTTTGATCATGACGAAGTACCTTCCTATTTCAGAATTAATATTTTATGAAGTGTTCATAGAATTTTCAAAGTTTTGTTTATATCCTAGTAACACATTTATATTTTTAATAAAATATACTAAAGTAGACAATGAACGTTTTTCACGTCTTAATTTTACTTGTCAAAATCAACAAATTCAAATAAATATTCTTTCGTTGGAAAGGGTAAAGTTAGGGGAGTGGGGTTAATGACATCAAAGTTGGAACATATTGATTTAATAAATACAATGTGATGAGTACGTTGTTAAATAAAACATATCCTATCCTTCCTTCCATCTGCTGTTGGATGTCTAACATTTGGTAATTTTGACATATAATCTTAGAGAGGAATTGGGTGCATTTGCAGGGGGAGGGTATTGGAGGTCAAAACCCTTACTTGCCCAAGCTTAAATTTTTTTTAAATGTATTTTCTGGGGGAGCACGGCCCCATATAAACTTTGCTCAACACCGTCTATAACCGCAACCCCACTGAAATCCCTGCACACGTGCCTTGGAAACCTACTACATTGGTGTGGGTGTTTTCTTTAGCAAGGAATTGTTTATATGTACCATCACACAGACAGGATATCACATACTGTGGTCTTTTATATACCCGCCGATGGGATCGATCCTAGACTGATTGCGCATTTCCAAAAAAATAAACTCCAAAAAACAACCTCACCTTTTTAGGTCTAAGTAATGAATAAAAAATAACATAGTGAAACATGTTACATAAATCGAACACAGTACCCTCTTCCTCTACCCCAAGAGCGTTACGTAATAAGTAACACCCCACTTACATGTAACGCATATGCCAACAGCTGGCCACTATCAAAATTTCAAGGCAAATCCCCCACCCACCGACCCCTGGAAAGACACACCTTACCACTATGTATATAAATATGTTTTGGAGTTATGAGACGACCCCTCAATCAAGACAGTTAAATTTGTTTAAAAAAATGGCGAAATCTCAAATGATCTCTTGTTGGGGAAGTTCACACTTGTGATAAGCCAATGAAAACCGAGATCGGTAGGAGCCCATCAAAAGTGTCCCACTTTCAAAATAATGGCTATGTTTTTGACCTGGATAAGCCAGAGTAGTGAAACCAATGATGAGTGCGGCGCCATATATGCACCAAATGTAACAGGATTTTCTGTTCTATATGCTTAAATAATAAAAATATTCCAGACAATGTAACTTTAACTATGTAAACAGTAGCAGATCCAGGGGGTTGCTTTACTCTGCCTTTCAAAATACCATGATTAATAAATCAGTGTTCTGTAGTGGTGTTGTTAAGCATGTTTAAAGAAACTTTAACTTTTAAAAGGCAGGGATATTTATACATGAGTGCTCTCATGTATGCTAGTGTGGGAATATCATCATGGATCATCTCTAATGAATGGTTTGTATCAAGGTATTAAGTTGTGATTATATAATCAATTATTTGAATGAACGAAAGAATGAATGTTTAATGACACCCCAGCACGAAAAATACATCGGCTATTGGGTGGCAAACTATGTTAATGCAAATAAATAAAGTGATGATCAACATCAATATAAAAATGCAAGGTTGAAACAAAAACAGTGTAAAGAACTGTGCAAAAATACAAATACAAATATCACAGAAATTTACGGATACTGAATTTTACTCTAAACTTCAATCTGTGCTGTATTGGCCATTCTCAGAGAGAATGTTAACGCCTGCACCACGGTGAGGTTACAGCATGCGCAGGGGCAATCAA
This sequence comes from Dracogyra subfuscus, assembly GCA_016106625.1. Lineage (NCBI taxonomy): Eukaryota > Metazoa > Mollusca > Gastropoda > Neomphalida > Peltospiridae > Dracogyra > Dracogyra subfuscus. Next base: position 5,987 of record JAECMU010173990.1, read on the forward strand.
TTATTTGTGCAAGTGCTAGTAATTTTATATTGATCAGTAATCATTAACTGCTGCAGTGTGTTCATTATGTTTTACCCCATAGGAAGCTTTTTTATTCATTAAAGTGTAGCAGAATATAGATTTTTTATTTATTTATTTATTTTAATTTTTTTGTTTAACGACGCACTCAACACATTATAATGACGGTTATATCGGCGTCGGACATATGGTTATGTCGAGAGAAAAAACCAGTGGTTAGCTGATTGGAATCGATCCTAGACCGACCGTGCATCAGGCGGGCACTGTACCACTGGGCTATGCTGCCCACCAGTTCAGTGGTAGACTGCTTGAAGTGCAGTGTGGTTGATGCAGTCATCTTCAATGGTGTTTTCCCATTCCGACAAGAGCCCCATGACCGCTACATGACTGCCCAATATGTATGTAACAAATTACTTGCTTGTGGTGGCAACAGATTTATTCTCTCTGTCTCTCTTTCTGTCTGTCTGTCTTTCTCTGTGTCTGTCTGTCTGTCTCTGTCTGTCTGTCTTTCTCATAGGTACTTGATGACAGGATAATAAACTATTTCCCAATGACACTAACTTACATGATATGGTGATTACTGCATAGAGTTAGTCACTGTGGTTGAAAGCACATCTGAAAGCTCAATGTCTGATAAACATTCAGTACTATTTTTGTTTAGTTTTATTTTGTTTTAACAGCACCCTATCCTAAGCATTTTATTCCCGGCCAGAACGAAATGAGGATTTTACCCGCCTATAATGCAAATTTTAAAACACGAAACTACATGAGAAATTTTTTTAAATAAGTTTTTTAATACTTTTACAGCTTAATTTGTATCATATGCTTCTTGAAAAATACCTTATGACGTTGATATAATCAGGTATTAAAAACACTTCATCAGGACTATAAAAATAAGGTTTGCAACTCCGACCATCTCGGACAGAAGTAAAGTTTAATCTTTCAGGTCAACCAATCAGAAATTAAATAAATAACGCCGGATAAAGATCGTACAAAATACCAAAAAGTAAACAGAAGAAGCCAAAAGTACTCAACAGGTGTAGCGCCATTAGTACTGGAATAAAATACAATAATAATAATATACATATACATGTATATTGACAATAACTTTTAAATTACATGTTTTTTAATATTAATAATATATACCTTAAATCAAAATAATGAAAAATAATGTGCTATTGTGATATTAATTAGGCCCTAATCACAAAGTTCATGTTGAATACAAAGAAGCAGACGACAGATTAAAGCTTAGCATGGTGAGGGTATAGTTTTAAATATTTTATCTTGAATTTTCTTTATTAAATCAGTTCACTGTTGTATAGAATTGTTGTACTCACGAGAAAGGAAATCATGCGTCTGTTTTGCTCTAGCTAGATCTAATGCAGGCGCTTGTACACAGGTTTCCGGGGTCGAACCTTCCCTGCAGTAATCACTGTATCATGTAAGTTAGTGTCATTGGGAAATAGTTTATTATCCTGTCATCAAGTACCTATAGTTAGAACCAGTGCACCACAACTGGTCAAAGCCTGTGGTGTGTGCTTTCCTGTCTGTGGGAAAGTGCAAATAAAAGATCCCTTACTGTTAAGAGAGAGAAACAAAAAGTAACTGGTTTCCTCTGAAAACTGTGCAACAAAAATACCAAATGATTGACATCCAATGGCTGATGATAATAAATAATTTTGAGCTCTAGTGGCGTCATTAAACAAAGAAATATTTAACTTCTGTTTACACCACAAACAATAACAATAATGCTAGCTAGTGTTGGGAATTGGACAACATTTGTGATCAATCATTAGTTGCACCAAATGATCAATGATTAATTATTGATGAAATTTATATTATGCTTTGGGGAAATTCAGTCCATTTGTTGCCTTTCCCTGTGTGTGTTCGTTTTACTTGCTTTCGATGAGCTCAGCTGCTCAATACAACATCTATTTTCTGGCTGATTCTCATTCCAGCCAATATTCCAGCACATGTCAATATTACACTAGTTAGATATTGAGTCATTGTTATGACATGAGTAATATCTTACACTGGTGTGTAATTATAATTGTATATAACTAGCTGATTTATCAAAAGCCGTGGTTTGTGCTAATGGGAAAAATATAGCGGGTTTCCTCACTAAGAACTAAGAAGTTTTATATGTCAAAATTACTAAATATTTGACATCCAATAGCCAAGTATTAATAAATTAATGTGCTCTTAGAATTCGAATAAACTTTAATTATATCCCTGTGTCTGAACAACATTTTGTTTTTGTTTTCTGTTGTTGCTTCTTTTCATTAAGAATATATTGATGTTGTTTTTTAACAGGTAGGAAATCATATTTTCAAGTCTTCTTTATTATTTTGTTCTTAAAATGTTTCAGCTAATTATCGTGTTGATAATTATTAATAGTGAGTGTTTTGTTGTTTTATAGTGTATTTTAATAATTCGTTACCACAGCCTCATGCACCACATTCTAATGGTTTAGCCATGTTTTTGTTATTTTGGTAGTATCATTGGGTCTCTTACAGAGGTAGCTTAATTTTTACATCTGTTTATATTGTGCTTTATTAAATATAGACTACTAAACGAGTTTGCCTGACATACTATTTTTATGAAACGAGTGAACAGTTTTGATATCTTGACGAGCAAAAGCATGTTTGATACTAACACTGTTCACGCGTTTCATAAAAATGGTATGACAGGCCAACTCATTTAGTATTTTATTTATTACAAATGTATTTTTTGTTTAACGACGCACTCAACACATTATAAGTACGGTTATATCGGCGTCGGACATATGGTTATGTCGAGAAAAAATCCCAGTGGTTAGCTGACGGGGATCGATCCTAGACCGACCGCGCATCAGGTGGGCACTGTACCACTGGGATATGCTGCCCGCTGAACTGCAAACAAACCACAACGCAGAAGTAAGCAGATGTCGGGATCTACTACATGTTATTTTTCCATGAATTGGGTAAACAAATGCTCAGTGTCTCACATAAACTTAAAACAATGTCATCAATGTATGGTCATTTAGATTTTGGTGTGAAGCTTGCATTAATGAGTTTTTGAAATGCACAGTAATGACTGAACCGTTGATCGGACAGGCAAAGACTGAGCTGAGTGATTGGGATTGACTAGATGTGATGCAGACATTTTGCACATAGGGCCGTTAATTTTTTTAAAATAATAACGGGTTGACATCATTTTGGCTTCATACACAATAGACCCAAATATAATGACCTATCTTATTACAATTTCAACCATATTTTGTAATGGTACACTTTTAAATTATATTATTTTATACAAACAGTTAGATATTTTAATAATTTCTGAACAAATCATTTTCAATTTTGTACTCTTAAGTATTTTCTAGCATTCGGAAAAAGGACACATTATGCATCCAGTATATTTTATTGTAGGGAGATGCAAAGTGATGTCATTCAAATATTGACGTCATTCAAATAAAAATATTACCCCACCAGTCTGGACATGTCAATATTACACTAGTTAGATAATGAGTTATTGTTATGACATGAGTAATATCTTACACAGGTGTGTAATTATAATTGTATATCAATGATGGTCAACACTTTTTCCATTGGTGCAGGGATATCACAAAACATTGATTCATTCCATTTACAAACTTATGCCACATACATTGGAGATGTAGTTTTTTAATATGTTAAATTATAAAATGAATTGTTAAGAGAGGGCAGGATTTAGCTGAGTCGGTTCAGCATTCACCCGAAGTGCTTGCATTGCAGGATTGAACCACCTTCCAACCAGTTCACCACAACTTGTCAAAGGCTGTGGTATGTGCTTTCCTGTCTGTGGGAAAGTGCATATAAAAGATCCTTTGCTGCTAATAGAACAATGTAGCAGGTTTCCTCTGATGACTACTAGTCAGAATTACCAAATGTTTGATATCCAATAGCCGATGATTAATTAAGCAATGTACTCTAGTGGTGTCATTAAACAAAACAAACTTCAGGACCAAGACAGTAGCAGGGATGTAACTCTGTATTATATTTCATTGGGACACGCAGTCACGAAACTTGGAATTGATTGATTGGTCAAATTGGTCAAAGCAATCAATGCTTGACAACCTTTAATAATCAGGACATTACTAATATGAAATGTTGGCCAAGATTGAAGCTTAATCTTAAAGATTGTACACCATAATAGCTCATAAACATTGGATTCAATGTGAAGTGATATTTTTTTTTTACACTATAGCCGAGCTATGCAATTGATATCACAGTTAACAGGTGTTGATATCTGCAATTATGAACCTCGCAATCAATCAGTTCTTGGCAAACCCGAACCAATCGATATTCAATTATAACCAGTGATATCAGAATATAAATTACTTTGATTAGCTGTATTCAGACCCATAATTTAGTTCAGTTTCTATGGTTAAATCCCAGCTGATCAATATTCAATTATTTGGTTGGTAGTCATTATAATTAGTATAGCACATTTGTTATACCACAGTTATTAGCTGTCTATATACCATACATTGAAGTGGTACACTTGGTCTAGAATGTGACTAAAGAAACTCACAGCTGCCATGAGCAGGCTGTACTAAATTAACAGTTAGCCACAATTATAGCATTTCCAAACCTTAACTGAGGTCAAACAATTGCTCTTCTGACTTAGATATGGGGGCGGGCAGCATAGCCCAGGCCATGGTACAGTGCCCGCCTGATGCGCGGTCGGTCTAGGATCGATCCCCGTCAGCTAACCACTGGGGTTTTTCTCGACATAACCATATGTCCGACGCCGATATAACCATAATTATAATGTGTTGAGTGCGTCGTTAAAAAAAAAAAAAAAAAAAAAAGATATGGGGAGCCATTTAAGATTAATATCACCATACTGATACCATATAAAGTCACGTAATAGGGGTGGCTAAATATATAGTCTCAGGGGAATTATGGTGGGGAGCAAGAGTGGCTTTTGCATGCCAATTTCTGTTTTCTTGATTTTGCTCGGGATTCAAAACAAAAGGTGCAGGTGTTTGTGTATGTGAGTAGGTGCGAGGTGAGTGGGTGGTATGTGAGTTTGATGGTATAAGTGTGGATGAATGTATATGCAGGGTTCCAGCTGGAACATTTTCATTAATAGCCAAAGTTGTAACCAAATGTTTACTTTTATAGCCACAATATATATTTTATAGCCAAAAGAGCGGATATTTTAATTTTAATATTTATATTTGTGTAATTTATTCTCAAATTCATGTGGGGTATTTGTTCACATTTGTGATTCTTTTCAGGTTTTCTTGAACTAAGTTTTAAATGGCCCATTCAGATTGTTAACAAACTATAATTATGAAATAAAAACAACCTGAGGTAAAGTGTATATGTTTAAATTTTATTTGTGTCAGAAAGCTATATTACCTGTAATGGAACATCATATTTCTTGTATACAAAGATCAAACAGGCCCCACACAACAGATTTAGCTTGTGGTAATTTCAGACATTGTCGAAATTCTGCTATCTGTATTTTGTCAATGGCAACATTGTGATTATGTAATGATATATAGCAATTGTTTTTTTTTTGTTTTTTTTCAAAGATTTATTTAAGTGATGACACAAATTATTTACATTTGCCTTTCAAAAGTTTT
>JAECMU010173991.1:0-10628 GCA_016106625.1 Dracogyra subfuscus
CACTCAGTGTGTGGAGTTGGTATGGGATTAAAAATTACATGCCTCGACTGAGATCCGAACCCAGTACCTACCAGCCTGTAGACCGATGACCTAACCACGACACCACCGAGGCCGGTGCGTCAAAAGGGAAGCGATGAATTGACATATAACTCTATAATGAAAAAAGTTAAAATTTCCTCAAATTATGCGACTTTTCTTTTGAGTATCTGGTAATGTTTTGGCTATGCTTCTTAAATCTGCTATGTCTGGTTTCAATCGTATACAACCAAGTTCTAAGTTCAAATACAAGCATAACTGCACTTTTAATTCACTCGCGAGTTGTCGTCATTGACGCATATCGTCAAATGCTTACTAGCCAGCTCGAACAATGCTCGCCATTTTGTAATACCGAACGTATGTTAGCTGTAAATATCAGCAGACACGCATGGCGACGTTCTAAACACCGGACTCATACGCCTTTTTATAATGTGTGTTGTGGTGTGGTCTATACAAATCTAATTGGACATCCTATATTACCGTAGTACAGAAGGATTTTTAAAGTGATACTTCAGATATTATAAAAGTGCTTAATAAAACGGTTAAAACTTGTATTTATACGGATATTAGTAACAATAAGACTGTGAAAATTAGTCTTGATTGTTATTTTGTTTTTGTGTTGTTTTTATATAAAGATACTCTAAAAGTCTTTAAAACCCTAAAATTCTTAAGTTGTAGTGAATAATAAAAATTAGCATAACAGTGTTTAAACAGGTAACAATCAAAAGGCGTACGAGTCCGATGTTTAGAACGTCGACATGAGTGTCTGCTAAAATTGACTGCTCGGTTTTTGTAATGCAACAATAGCCGATCCGTACTATTTTTAGCCTATTGTCGGCCCGACAAAAGTGTCCCACTTTCAAAATAACGGGCTTAGCGAATCCAATGCTGAGTGTGGCGTGTTATATGCACCAAATGTGACTGGATTAACTGTTCTAAATGCTTAAATAATAAAAATATTCCAGACATAGCAGCTTTAAATTACCTGTTGTTTTTATCGTAGGAAATCACGAAATATAATGAAATGTAAATCATTCAGAACCTGTATCTATCTCATTCAATTCGTGTTGTGTTTTTGTGTAGCATTGTGTTGTTTAGCTTAGCTTAGTAACTGGTTTAATGTGTCGATATACCACTAGGGTTTCGAACACGCCTATCCCGAGTCCGGCCTCCGATGTGTTGCGTTGTCGTGTTACAGTGTTGTATTGCATGTTGTTACATTTAGCTGCCTTACATTACGTTGCTTTGCACGGCGTTGTGTTGTGTTGCTTTGCGTTGTGTTGCTTTGCACTGCGTTGTGTTGCGTTGCCTTGCGTTGTGTTGCTTTGCTCTGCGTTGTGTTGCGCTGCGTTGCATTGTTCTGCGCTGCATTTCATGTCATGCGTTATGTGCGTCTGCAAGTCTGCTTATAAGACACCTTTGTCTAAAACAACTTGAACCCATTGTTAAAGGTCGAGAATATATATCCACATATATTTCTCTGACACTGCCAAACATTAATTTGGAAAAGACGATATAGCACGAAGATACCTGCACGTACGAACGCACATTACAAGCGCGTTCAAAACCTACAAAAAATACAGCCAGGTAAACTATAAAGGCGGCCAGGTAACTATAAATACAATCTATTAAAGGCGTCCATTGAAACAAGTGCGACACGTTCCGTGTTTTCTGGATATTTATGTAGTGTTGGTTGAAACCAAATCATAGACTGACTGCAACGCGATATACGCTTTTCTTTGATTTGTGAGCCCACCGGGTAACCGCTGGTGTAGATCAGTCGACGACGCGATGTGTGCGTTACCACCATGGTAGATTCATACCCCCTACCATTACAGTCATTAGAAAACAGTATCGACGGCAATTTGAAAATAATATGTTCAGTGCAGTCTTCATTCCCGTAGTTCATATCAGACGTAGGATAAAATCCTGGCAGATGTTTAATTTGTATTGTGTTCTTCTGAATTTGTGTGCTCCTGAATTTTTTTTTTTAATTGCGTGCGTTTAGCGTTTAAAATCAGGATATAAATACCAACGTTTTGAATGTAAACTTCTCTTAATTTAATAAATATGAAATGTAATTTATATAATTTTTCCATGATTTTTGTGACATTTTCTTTTATTTCACGAGTATTTATAAAGTTTGGTTGTTTTGTTTACCGACTCCATTAAACCACATTGATTTATTCATCACTGGCTATTGGATGTCAAACATTTGGTAATTTTGACATATAATTACAGAGAGGAAACCCGCTACATTTTCCCATTTTTCCATGGCATGTTTTATATGCAACATCCCAGTTACAGGAAAGGACGTACCATGGCCTTTGGTACACTGGCTGAAACGAGCATTATTTAGATAACTTTAGTTAGTATTTGTATAATAAATTTAAAGGTAGGTATCCTATTTTAATATTACTCTAAAAATAACCTCAAACACATATTAAAATAAAAGATGTATCACTATCACTATTTTTATTACTTATTCTTTAAAAATTTTTTAAAATATCAAATATACGTGCACTGTATCAAAGCTTTGACATGGCTGTAACTTTTGCAATTCAAATGTACCTAAGAGCGTGGAAAATGAAAACAATAGCATCACTCATATAAATACACAAGGTACGACAAAGTGATAACAGTTTGAAATGGCACTCTTGGGAACAGAACCCAAGTCTTTAGCCGAACTCACTCTACATACGCGGGGCGGCGTGATTGGGTTATACACGTTGAAGAATCAATCATTTGTTTCAATATCAAATAAAAGTTTAACCTATGAATAGGCAATGATCTCCTGGTAGTTGCGGGTTGCGAAGCCGCCGACACCTTCTCCAATGATGATGTATGACTCTGTGGTTTCGGAACAGAGGACTGTCATAGGGAGCGTGCTTCCATGACAAATAGCGCCTCTCCCTCTAATTGGATAACAAAGCAAATTAATTTATCAAAATTTCATTACAACTGATCTGAAACCAAGAAAGTTATCTTTCATCTGGTTTGTTTTTTTATGTGTGAATCCCAACAGATACATTAGATGATTTGATTTCTTCTTTTGTGGTTAGAAACGAATTTTGGGCAGGGTTTAACTCAGTCGGTTTAGTGCTCGCTTGAGGTGCTTGCACCGCAGGATCGAACAACCTCGATGGATCCATTCAGCTGATTTGTTTTCTCTCGTTCCAACCACTGCACCACGATTGGTCAAAGACCGTGGTATGTGCTTTCCTGTATGTGGGAAAGTGCATATAAAAGATCACTTGCTACATTAGGTAAAATGTAGGTTGTTTCCTATGATGATTACCAAATGTTTGACATCTAATAGCCAAAGATTAATTAATCAATATGCTCTAGTGGTGTCGTTACACAAAACAAAACTTTTTTAGAAACGAATTTGTTTTAAAATCAGAATAAAATAATAGAAAACATAAATTTGTAGAAAAGTCACTTATTTCAATTCATGCCAGTGGCAAATTATAATAAAATATAATGATTTAATATAGACTTTTGAATTTTAGAAAAAACATGGAAAGAAAAATATCCACATTAAATTAATGTTCATACAAAACAAGTCACAGACTGATTTAAACACGATATGCTCTCTTCTGTTTGTAAGTCCACCTATAACTATACAGTTTTGTGTATCCCACTGTCCTCTCTATTGTCCTTTTTAAATTATATTATAAGTCCTCCCATTATGGCAGTCCACCTTTCTTTGAACGTTTTTTTTACCATCCACCAGCACGTGATCAGTGCAGGGACCTTCTATGTTATACAGCGTCCATGTGTTCTTTATGTGTAGGTAGTTTTGATGAAGTTAACTGTCTTGGTAAAAGACAACCAACCGAATACCCCATTTCTAAGAGCGGCAGAACGTAGCTCAGTGGTAGAGTGCTCGCATGATGCGTGATCGATCTAAGATCGATTCCGTACTATCTTGTCTGTGGGATGGCGCATATAAAAGATCCTTTGCTGCTAATCGAAAAGAATAGCCCATGAAGTGGCAACAGCGGGTTTCCTCTCTCAATATTTGTGGGGTCCTTAACTAAATTGGCTGCACTTTTTTGGGTCTTTAAAAATTTACCTTTTTTTCATATAATTATAGGTGTGATGTTTTATTTTTAAAAACATTTTTTATTCGTGTCATACCAGAAAAGTGTTGGTGTGGATGTATGCATATCTATTTTTGTATGAAGGACTATTACTTATTCGGGTGATAACAGTAAAGTGTCGGTGGGTAGGTGTGCATATCTGTTTTACCACTACCCCTGGACATGAACCTGCTAAAACTGTGATTATTGCGAGCATTAAAAGTTTAACCTTCGTGGACATCTCCACTAAAGACTCATGAATCTGTCTGTCTGCCCAGTTCAGTGCAATATATCAGTCGTATACCAAACTTTAAAGCAGTAACTATTTTATGGACTTGAGCCATCATCTGCGGTCAGCCATATACGTGTTGCAATGAAAGAAATGCTTGTCTGACTTCCATCCCGAAGACCCCAACTATACGATCCCACCAAGCGCCGTTCAACCATTGCGATTCCGAAACCCGCGGATCAGCCGGTTAACTGGCTAGAAGCGTCATGCTATGTCAGTTCTTCATAAAGTTTATTTTCCAATTAAACTTTATGGCCTGGGATATACCATCAATACGCTCAGCAAGAGATCTGATCATATACGGGATTAATACGTCTTTGGCTTCTTGCATAATTGCTTTACATAAACAGTATGATGGTTTCATGAAGACGTCTTGTCTGCCAAGGAATCAATATCCGCATTTACCATTTTATAGAGGGTTCACCGAAGAAAAAATAAAACCTTAAACATTGCGTTTAAATAAAAGTAAAACGTGAACTTTTATAAGCCCAATATAGGTATATATCTTTATTATATGTGCTGAAATTGTTGTAGTTATTATTACAAATAGCCAAACTATTAAAAGGCATAAATATAGGTAGTGTAGAATACTTAATATCACAATATGCTGACGACACTTTATTCTCGATGATTCTACTGAATTTAATTTTGTTTTCGAAATATGTTTATTACCATATACGATTCAACTTGAACTGCGACGCAAAACAATTCAGTTTACTTGGTATTAATGTTTCAGTTAGCTTGAATATTATTGTACATAATTATGAATCTAAAATACAAAACAACATGCAGTACTCTATGAATATGTGGTCTATTACCACATTAACAGCTTTAAGGTGAATAACAATTCTTATAACATTAATAATATCCAAGATAACATTTTAAAATATTACCTAATCACGGAAAAAATTTATTAAAATGTAAACACATTTTAAAAATATATATGGCAGAATAACCCTTTAAAAAAACATGATTTAATAATTCGACTGAAAATATTTAATGATTATTTGCAAATACCCACTGAAATCGATTATAGGTATATTAACAAGTCAAAAATATATGGAGACTATTTATAACGAGAAAAATAACAAAATAGCAAATACTTTTTGGAGACATATACTGTAAGAACATAATTCTTATACCGTAGACGATGTTACATGCATTAATCTTAAGTCATTTCTATATATAAAACATTTTCAACAAAGGAATTATTTTTATAAACGATCTAACATATTTTAACATATGATCATTTTATAAAAGTACACCATATAACTACACATTTTATAAGCATTGTTATTAAAAACAGTTAAAATATTAAAATGTGTTTGATATGATTTAAAAGATGACAGCTGCGAAATGGTAAAAATAATATTAGTTTCCATTAAAATTAAACTTTCATTAAAGACTAAGGATATGTACAACTTGCGCACAAATCACAATCAAAATACATGAATCAACGTTTTGTTTTTGTATTAAGTAATGCGAAAAATATTATATACAGATATGTACTACCATTCTAGTGCATTAAGGTGCCATCGTAGGATTACAATACAGTCAACGGAATTTTGGCTACTAATACCTTCTTATATATCATTCATTACGTTGAATCAAACATGTACATTTTTTAATGTCAACAAATCGGAAACAATACCATATCTTTTTTTTCGAGAGCAATAAGGTTCCAAACTTATGGGATGCAGTACAAACTGGATATTGACTCAGACGAGTGTTATATATTTAACTTTAATAAATAATAATTTCCTGTTTGGCATGTGTAATAATGAAACATGCAACTTTCTTAACTTGTTAATTATCAATATAAAACATTGTGTTTATGGTACAGAGATACATAACAAGAATGTAAAATAACACGGCTGTTAGAAATGTATAGGATGATGTGTTTTAAACTTTAATTTAAACATAGAGAACTTAATTAAGTTACGAGGGTTTTTCCAACCATGACAAACTAACAAAGTGTTCTTACTCGCGTCCAGTCGCAAAAACTGATGTTTCGACTACGAACTAAAAAACACACCAATAATGATGGCAGTGTTCAACATTTTAATTGTCTTAATAACATAGGTTTGACAGTACTGTAGTTGTGACACAAAGGGAGACAATAACTGTGGATATAGAAACTTCTATGAGGTATAACGGACGATTTCTATTAGAAAACGTTCATTGTAATCTCATAAAGACAACCCCAGTCTAAAACGTCGGTAGCATTCGGAACCGCCATATGTCCGAATAACAGCCTCTACCCTTCTTCTCACACACCCCCCCCCCCCTCATCCCCCAGTGTGTCGCGTAATACAGACAAGAGGCAACTGCAGCCACTCCCAATGCAATGTATCTGCTAAAGTTAAAGTTTGTTTTGTTTAACGACACCACTAGAACATATTGATTTATTAATCATCGTCACCATACTAGTACATGTACGCACAAGGAAACGGCTACTATAAGACGCCATGACACGTGAGCGTGCGTGCGGTTGCGTGTATTTGTGAGCAGGTGCATATGTGTGCATGCTTGTGATCTGAAACGTTTTAAAAAAAATGTATATGCCAGAAATATTTTTATAATTCGAATATGTGCATTTAATATACTAGTAAGAGAAAAAGTATTGATTTGTTTTTGTTTTTGCGTTAAAAAGTTTTACTATTACTTTTCTTACATGACACTAAAATGGCGGCGACCGGCCTCGGTGGCGTCGTGGTTAGGCCATCGATCTACAGGCTGGTAGGTACTGGGTTCGGATTCCAGTCGAGGCATGGTATGTTTTAATCCAGATACCGACTCCAAACCCTGAGTGAGTACTCCGCGAGGCTTATTGAGTAGGTGTAAACCACTTACACCGACCAGTGATCCATAACTGGTTCAACAAAGGCCATGGTTTGTGCTATCCTGCCTGTGGGAAACGCAAATAAAAGATCCCTTGCTGTTAATCGACATAAGACTAGCCCATGAAGTGGCGACAGCGGGTTTTCTCACAAAATCTGTGTGGTCCTTAACAATATGTTTGACGCTATGTAACTGTAAATAAAATGTGTTGAGTGCGTCGTTAAATAAAACATTTCTTTCTGTCTGAAATGGCGTATTGTGAGGTTTTTTTTAATACATATGATTAAACAACTATGTTTCTGTATTAAAACACTGAATAAGTGTCACACAGGTGGCTGGGTTCTTTAGATCCATTCTGGCCAGTTTAGATATTTTTTTTTTGTACAGGCAATAACTATGATGTATGGAGAAAAGGCATATTTAATGTGTGAAGTATACAGAGATGGCCGTTTTTTAGTAGCCCTCATGATAGGTTTTGCTGTTGAACCGCATCACCCAGTTATGCAAATTAGTTTGTTAACAGTTGTTCAGCGAGTTGTCTATTAAATTAAAATAAATGCATTGGATCGCGAAACACGTGTTAAACAATTAGTTTTCTCGTGGCATTAAAAGTTTATTTATCATCGTTTACACCGACGTGTTTACCATCAAATACATATATGCGCATTAATTTGAATTAAACTGTTCGTTATAAACTGTGAGCCTCTTATCTGAAGATCGTAATTTTTCATCTGGAAAACAACGGTAAGCAATGTACTACAACAGCTGCGGTGATATTATCGTTACAAAAGTATATAAAAAATGCTGAAAGTTTATTAATTATTCCAACTGGTAATAACACAGCATGATGTATGTCGATGGTGAATTTGTAAACAAAAACTAAAAAAACTTGAACCGTAAAACGAAATGATACGTGTTATCTAAAATATTTGGAGACATAAAGTTTTGCTATTTTAACATTAAAAATATTTAGTATAGAATACATTATGGTGTAAATATTTTCTGCACCACCATCAGCTTCCTCGGTTAACCAAAACATTTCCATAACAAAATATGTAATATAAAAAAATATATATAAAAAATCGTAGAATGTTGTGGTGGTTTAAAAAAAATTAGAACTCATTTTTCACTATTACTAAAATAATATAGACATACATCAATAGATACTTCTCCATAAACAATATTCTGTAATTTAAAATTAAAATGTGTTTACCACAATTATAGTTTCGGGTGTTATTTGTATATAAAAAAATAGTTTCTGTTGCAATCATACAAATGTAATAAATGTTTTTATTTTATTTTTAAAAATCTGTAATTACTATCCACAGATCACTCTGGTCATGTTAAGTTTAGTTGCGTAGCCTTGATTTCATAGGCATTACACTACAATTGTAAACTATATTATATACTAAATCAATCAATCAATCAATCATTAAATAATGGGGGTAAATTACAATTAATGGTATTAAAATTACGCAGAACTAAAACAAAATATTACCCCCCCCCCAAAAAAAAAAAAAAAAAAAAAAAAAAAAAAAAAAAAAAAACCCAACAACTACAATATTTATTAATAAAAACATAAAGCAACATATTGCACCTGTGTCCATTGCATATATAAATCTTTCAATTTAATCTCGAATGTTTCGCAGTGTATTTTTAACTGCATTGGTATTTGTTTTTCTGTATCTACATACTATAAATATAATGTTATATTGGTAATTCATCAATATACAAAGTGACGTTTTTTTCATTATTAATCAAACCAAACATAAAAAACTTTAATCTCATCAAAAACGAACATCAGTTTCAAACAATCAATGGAACTTTTTTAAAGCGAATGGTTGCCGATGTCGCAAACCTTAGAATCCACATAATGTATCATGTTTTTATTTGTCTTACCTTTAATTTTTATTTTATAAAATTTGAAAATAAAATAACTTGTATTTATTTCAGGATAGAAACAAAACATATTTGTTAATGTTTAAGATTTATTGTCATATGAAATAATCGTTATATTCAATATATACAGTAGACTAAACACGGGCTACTTTTTCTAGTGATGTTTATAGTTGATATTCAACAGCAAATGGACCTACACAGTTCCTATAGATTCCATCTGCGGGCGAGTATATCTGATTCAATCATACAAATCGCTCGAACACTAATTGCTCTTTTCCAATGTCTGTTCTGAAAACCCCATTTCTTGTCGTTAATAAGAACCACATTAAGCCCGTCATAAGAATGACATCTCTTATGAAGGGGCTACCGTCATTCTAATTGATAAAAGAGAAAAACATTGCCTTGCTCGCTTTCTAATAAGCCGCCCGACGTCGAGCAATTTGATTAAATATAAAATCATTCGCATTCTTTGCAAAACGCCGCCGCCTCGTTTGGTTGTACCTTTTCCCGCCAGTTTTTAACAGCTCCCGAGCGTGACTTTTGGCCAGATATGGGGGAACGAGTTGGCATGTCTGAGACCGTCCCGTATGTCCCGTCATTCTACTAGTGTGTCTTCAGGTCATGTTCCGTCGTGCGCTCGAATACACGTGATTGATGGAGTGAGACCAGCGCGTGCCCATCTGTCCATGAAACATACACATGTACCCCTACTCCCACCCATGCCAAACATGGGCGGTTCTAAGGGCGGTGACATGGTGGCTAGATCCCCTTGAGAAGACCAGTAATCTTTTCCCCTAGTTCATTTTCTTCAAAGCAT
Source organism: Dracogyra subfuscus (assembly GCA_016106625.1). NCBI lineage: Eukaryota > Metazoa > Mollusca > Gastropoda > Neomphalida > Peltospiridae > Dracogyra > Dracogyra subfuscus. The sequence continues at coordinate 9,968 of JAECMU010173991.1, forward strand.
TGATATTTTCAACTTGACGTTTCAAAGTAGAATTTTCGAGCAACAAGATGCTTTGTTAGGATGGATAGTGTTCTGTTGTATTGGCGGATAACAACGCTGAATAAGTCATCTTTCCTTCGAAACACGTAGATCCGACCAGTAAGAAAGGGAGGAAAATGGTATATTTAACGACGCACTCAGCACATTTTATTTACGATTATATGGCGTCGGACATAATGGTTAAGGACCACACATATATTGAAGGAGGAAACCCGCTGTCACTACTTCATGGGTTACTTTTTTTCGATTAGCAGCAAGGGATCTTTTATATGCACCATCCCATAGACAGGATAGCACATATCACGGCCTTTGCATTCTGTAAAAGTAGACGTATTTGGATTAAAAACGATATATTAGCTTATGACATACTTCCTTATAGTAGAGTGAAAAAGTAGAGTACTTGATTGGTTGTCTGGAGTACTTGCGGCGTTGGACCTATTCTCTGATTGGGTTATTCTCGTCACAACCAGTGCCCCACGACTGGTATATTAAAGGTCCTGGTAAGTACAATCATGTCTGCGGGAAAGTAACCTAAGACTATCTGACTCAGTATTACCAAATGTGTGACATCCAACAGCTGAATGAAATCAAAACCCTGCTGCTAAGAACACACACATACGCG
>JAECMU010174001.1:0-12021 GCA_016106625.1 Dracogyra subfuscus
GGTGTTACTCAAAGTAGTATAGCAAATACTGCTTCCGATGTTATACTTCACAAGGATATTCTACATGGATGGTCATATGCATAGCTGTCGTAGTCTTCATCGCATTACTAATCTGGATCATTGGATATGCGATTACTCACAAGTATGTATGTGCAATGTAAAACCTGAAAATAAAATTATATATTTATGCATGTCTACAAGTAATGACAATAAGTGTACCTTTTGTTTGATTAATTCAGTGTACCGTGTATACACCTATGCATTTACTACCTGGAAATTACTATGTATCACCACGTTAGTCAAGTTGGTTGTGAATACTCGTCTTCTAATATATTTCCTTATCAAGCGTAGACGTTTGTATTTAATAGAGGTTTGCTGATAAACTACCACCCTTAGCTGGACGTGTTATGCGTGTGGAGTGACATTAATCATTTTTGGTACACATCCTAACCATGTACTGTCAACAAATGTACATGTTTATACCTGTTGATTTTTATCCGTCCTTTAGTTGCAGAAAAAGGTTGACATTGCCAGAATCACCCGAAGAAGAAATATTGTCAAGTGAACCTCAAAGTGCCAATACGTACGACGAGATTGAAGATGCTGACTTATCTGACCATTCAGCCAATATGTCTACATCAACTAATTCTGCTGCTGTACCATTATGGGGTAATGATTTTGAAGGGTCCTCAGTGTATATACATCCTTCGGTATCGCAATACCACGAAAGAGGTCTTCCAGATCAGAGCATCTATGAAACAAACACATTTCTAAACATGTCAACATCAGGTGACTCATCTAGACCTTTAATGTGTAATGGGCCACTCAGAATGGAAGAGCCATCTCGAAGCGGTCACGATGAAGCCGTAATGTATATACACCCTGTGACGTCTCAAAACAATGACTCTGATCCTTCAGACAAGAACGTATTTGACACAGAGACAACATTATCAAACCTATCATCGTCAATTAGTTCTGTCAGTCATGTAACGTGTAACGGGCCAATGAGGCGAAACCATGTTATTTCAGCTGCTCCAGACGAATCCTCGAATTGTGTTCAGTCAGTGGTACCTCTGAACAGACCTTTGAGTTGTAATGGACAGTTAAGAAGTATCATCAAGTCTAATAGTTGGGGATAAGCTGTTATAATTAAGAAACACTTGCACACTATTTCGTGAACAAAAACATGAACATATTTACTGTCAGGCAAGGCGCGTCTCCTTTCATTTTGAATATATAGGTAGGAAACTAGGTTAACGTGCTCATTTACCACTATGGTGTCCAACACACTGATTGTGAATAAGACTAGTTTCACTATGCCTATATGATATCAATACTACGGTATATTATAATGTATATTACTTGACCGAACTAAAATGGTAAACATTACTTTCCTTGTCCGTAAAGCCATCAATAAAACTAAAGTGTAGAGAGTTGTGGATTAAAGAACAATGCGATACACAATTCCATGTAATTACTAGTATAGGTTTTAACTTTCTACAAGAATCAATTTTTTTTTAAAATTAATTCCGGACAGAATCGATAAGATTCCACCATACTTTCGTCACCAAATAATTTTCTTTTTTTTGTTTGTTTTTTGTTTGTTTAACGACGCACTCAACACATTATAATGACGGTTATATCGGCGTCGGACATTTGGTTATGTCGAGAAAAACCCTAGTGGTTAGCTGACGTGGATCGATCCTAGACCGACCGCGCATCAGGCGGGCACTGTACCACTGGGCCATGATAAAACATGTCTATGCATTTAAACCTTCGTCTTTCATCTAACGACTGTCTTTGAACTCAGTTCTCACTATGGCGTTCAGTACACGGGTGATATGTTATATATAATTAACATTAATAGTACATCATGTTTGACTCGTGTATGATGGTGACACATCGAACAGGGTCTTTCTCTCCAACATATATTGTTTTGGGTTCATAACTGATATAATTATAAGGGATCTTTGACTCTTTTGTTCAGTCTTCAGTTCACTCCCAATTTGAAATTGCCCATGTGTCCCGTTGCCAGTTGCCAGTGTGCATACCTCCCTCTCATACTGTCCCAAAATAACCTTTTCTGGCTCACTTGAATTTGCCAAATCTAATATTTAAATTAAGTTTTTATTTAAATTTCATACATATGACCTATTAAAATATGCCAGTACCCAGTATGTTCTTGTAATTTCAATGTGACCATTACATAAGGTTCTGCTGTCAGTACCCCCATTATACAACAGCAAACATTTGGAATGTCACCTCCATGTTATAACTTTGGTCAGGTGAACTTGAGGTGTGGAGAAGCTTAGTTTTCTATTAGTTCAGCCCAGTGTTCTTCATGGCCTCTTGCGTTAATGCATATTAAAAGACATGACCAAATTTGGTGTTTTCCTACTCGGTATCCATCAGAGAATGTCATGTGTCAAAACTGACCAGCTATCCCATTCCAAACCCCCTCTTAAGGGATCACCCCGCTATTTCAGGCAATGAGCGACGTGTAGACCATTTTTTACTATGCCTGTGGAGTAGTCTCCCCTCCATAAGCCCATGTGCTTTTAGGAGTCTGAATAATTGAAATTACAGGTGACGAAGTTTGCTGCAACTTTTAAGATGTTATCGACTAACAGAGCCTTTTTAACGATTGTAATTACATAACAATTATATGTTTCTGCATAAAATATTAGTGGCTGTATATTAAACGTGTTTCTGATTGTTCTAATATTTTTATTAGGTTAAATTCCATTTTATTTCCTAAAATATAATTTGTTCGTACGTACGAAATTATTTGAAGACAGAATCCAGACGACCAGAAACACATTGAATATACAGACAATGATATTCTAAATAAGAAAATATATTTAATACGGAAGGTTAATCGTAGAAATATTTTATTAGTCGAAAACACCTAACAATGCAACAAACTCAGGAATGTCCCTTTAAATCCTGTCACAGTGGCTGTTCTCTTCATGTCAGGTAGTATATAGCACATACTGTTAATAATTTAGTCACTGCTTGGCTTTATATTTGTACTGACGCCAATGTATAATCAATAGTGGTGAGATATCTGATTGATATAATATTACAAATGATAGGCAGGATTTTAATATGTATTGTCAGGTTCAGACCGATTGTTTGGGAGGAAACTGAATGTCACTAATTTCAAATATTTTTTAAAATGTGCTATCAAAAATTCAAATTATCGTAATACCACAATTAGGTCCAGGCTATCTAGTTCTTTGGTATCTACGAAGACATTTGTGTCACCGCAATCACCGAAGAACATTCACGTGCATGCTTCTGCAATTGACTTTGTACACTCAATTATCACTCCTAGAGCTTGTGAGTGCACTGCTGTGTGTTCATTTGTTTTGTGTAACACCCATCCCCAGTTTCCTGGCTTCAAACCATCTTCTTTTCCCCACAAGAACACTTGGCAGTATTGCTGATGAATGTGGCATCTAGCTGCTTCACACACACACACACACACACACACACACACACACACACACACACACACACACACACACACACACACACACAACTTGTATATACTTATATATTGCACATTTCGTATTATAAATAATCTTGAGGTTGTATGGCATCTGTATATAAAAAAAAGAGTAGAATATGTGAAATGTGCTCATCAAATTAACCCTTGGCAAAATATTGTCCCAAACCATAGCAGTACTGTCAGTGTCTTCAGAATAAAATAAAACGCTATTGTTAGTGTCTTCTCCAATAACATTCATAATTTCAGCGCTAATATTTATCCCCAGTCTTTATTAATAGAAAGTTTGTGATTGTTTTAAAGATTTGGGCTTCACATGTAACTTTTGGTTCTTTTAAAAATATATATATTATTGCCTCAGAAAAACAATAGATAATGTCAGGGTTGAGGCCTCGAATCATTACCGTACATAGCAATTCTACACATTATATACCATGGAGCAAGGAGAGAAAGGGAAGAAAGCTGAAATAAATATTTCCTCCAAACTAGCAACATTGTAAAACAAACAACCATAGTCATTTTTTTATATAAAAACAAAGGCTGGCCATTTAAATATTTTCCAAAATCTTGACTAACATTCCCAATTTTCGTCGAATTCTTTATGTAAACAATTCTTGTAATACGTATATTTTTCTAATGATAGCTTATCTTAAATTTAATGTTTGAAGCCAGTTTTAATGAGTGTGGTGTTTATAATTTATAATTAACCAATTTACGAAATTGTTTTCCTTATTTATATCACCAAATAAAATCATAGATTTGTCAAACTGGAAGTCTTAACTTGTTTTTGTTTGCAACCATTGTTCTATAAGATTCCAGAGTTCGACGACTTTGGGGCAAGCATCAAACAAGTGATCCGATGTTTGTGGCTGGCGATGACAGAAATTGCAGATATTTGAATCAACATATTTTATTTTATAAAGTATTCGCTGCTGTAATTCTATATAGGATTTGGTATTGGATAGTTATGTCAGTTATAATATAACTACCTGAAATATCGGTATATATTTTATGTAATGTATATTCAAAATTATTGTTCAGTAGTATAGCAACGTCTCTTGAATTACTTGAAAAGCAGCTGAAGAAGCATTTATATCCCCACTGTGTTTCGATATAGGGTTCTAGTTCACTTTTAAAAAACGTATCTCGTAGACAGTATATTTTAAGTGCTTTTGTTTCAAGTAAAAACTTTTCCCCGCATCACCCAATCCCTGACAGTTAACTGTTATAATCTGTATTCCAGACATGTTTCTATAGATAAAGTAAACAATACGTATAGGCAGACCAACCTAAAATACACAACTTGCGGTTTGCCTACATCGGATGAGGAATAAAAGGAACTTATGAGTGAAGAATGTAAACAAATTAGAGAGAAATAAGGAAAGAATAAGGACATGAATGATGATACTACCTCCGTTGTTGGCAGAAGAGAGGAACAGTTTACCATTGACAAACATATGTAGATTAATATGCATATACATGCATACAGACAGACAGACATACATATCTACATACACAAATAATTATGCACCTAAATAAATAAATACTTAAATACAAACGTAGGCATACACAGATATACATAAATATACACCTACACATACGTAAATACTTACATTCTTGTATAAATACATATACACATACCTACATACATGCCCACATACCTACATACATATCTACACCCGTCTGCATACACATATACATACACACGTACGCACCTACATGCATGCACGCACGCATACATGCGCACGCATACATACCCACATATCTGTATACATAATACTTATGTACATTCTAGCGTACATGCATGCACGTACATATTTAATAACACTTATACAAATAGTACACATACACACATGTATAGGTACAGACATCTCCACCAGTGTGCTACTGTGATCCTCTATCAGATGCTCGTCCTTACAAAATATACGTATAAGGATGTTTGATACCTCCAAAACCGCCTATAAAAGGACAGCTACTTATTTTCGTTAGCAGCAAAGGATCGTTTAAATGCTTCTAATATATCAGTCGTGGAACACTGGTTAGAATGCAGAAAAGGAGATAATAATAAGAGAATGGGACTACCGATACCGCTGCCCAAAAACAAACAAAAACAAAATAAAAACAAACAAAAAACCACATTTCAAGTCTGTCATTTACATGTATAAGTAATATACATATGGTTTAGAGAGAAAGACTCTACCCGATTCGTAACAGTTGTATGTGAAACAAACACAATGTAATACCACCATAATGAACAACATTTTGACCATTGTATAGGAGCTTATAATGAAAACTAGGCATACAGTCAGTCGATGGTTGAAAGGTGAAATAAAAATGTATAATGGGCAAGATATGTTGGTCAAATGCTGTGTTATGACAAACCTTTATTCAGTCCAAGAATTGTGTTCTTATTATATTCAACAAAAACTTTATTGAAATGTGATTACTGTGATGTATTAAACTGCTCTATAACCAAAATAGCATTTAACTAAGGCTTAATCCACATAACCCAGACTCTACATCCCATATAACAGACACTTTGTCATATACCAGATATATGTTCTACTGATACTACACTAACTGGAAATATGTACCATAAAAGCGCAGCTAATAATAAAAAAAGAAGTTTATTTTAAAAAGAACACTTTTCCATGTTTGTGACGTCATAATGTTTAGCTAAACAATAACATTGATGAGTTCCAATATTTAGACGGCATTTCCTCGGTTTTTCTCCAATTCAACCAATCATATACCAGCATTTCGATCGTCTTAATTGTGAAGAAACACAAAAAAGCCGTCTTAATGAAAAGTCACGTGACCAATATTACTTCGACGCAATTGGCCAGACATCATCGCCATCTCGAAGCTACGAATGACGTCAAAACAACTGGCGCATACACGTAATGACGCTTGCCCCGCCCAAATCAAGTAACGAACCTATGAAATGCCGTCTAAATTGGTTAGAAGGCTTAAGACGTTTCTTCAGAAATAAGAATGATCTTCGCTCCGCTGCGCTACGCTCCGCCCATTCTTATTTCTGAAGAAACGTCTTAATGCCTTCTAACCTATACTTAGAGGCCTGTCAGACATTTCATTCAACATGGATTCGTGTTTCTAGCTTCAGTAATAAAACAAGAGTTATACAAGTTAGAACTAATTTAGTTATTCGTGGTAATTTTGTTACATGTAGTTACAGGGCGACAGTTTAAAATGTATATAGGACAATATTTGTAAATAAAAATGTGACACATCTTGCCTGTTATTGTGTGTGTAAAGAGAACAATGTATCACATTCATCTGTATTTAGTTATGTACTGTGTATCACTTACATGTTAGGACAGGCATACTTAATGCACTACATTAACTCCCAACAGAGAACAGAGGCGACTTTACTCTCCTAGCCCAGAAATGAGAACAATCAGCACAAATGGATAAAATTAATATATATTAATCAAACGATTAATTCAGTGTCAAAGATTACCTCTCTCGTGCTGACTCGTACAAGACCAAGTACTGTTGGAATGCACACTGAATTGAGAAACAATGTCTGCTTCAAACATGCATGGCAGAGTGTTGTCATCGGCAGGATAATTTTGAAAACACTTACCCAGTAATGGCTGCCCCTGTCCACATTAATTATAATCACTAGTAATTAGGTCAGCTGCTCTAAGTTTATCAGCTGTAAGCAGGTAACCACAGTCATTTTACAAAGAGTACTTGATTGAAAACAGCTGTACCCATATTGTCTTAAAATTAACGTAATTTTAAAATGCCGCCACTTACTATGAAAGGGATATATTCCGAACAATAAATACAGAACGTGTAGGAAACTAACAACGCCTACTGCTAACAGTTGGAGGACAGTCAGACTGTAAATCAATGACTGAAAAGGTTATCAACTGTCATGCCTATGGAGTACAAGTGCATGAAATGTCGCCTGGTATCGGCATCTACGGTCAGTACCAGACCCACCAAATGAATTACAAATAATGTCAAAGAAAATACCCGGTTCAAGGTAACTGATTTCATGTCTTAGAGTAAACAAACTACACATTTTGACATACCTGCTGTAATGGTACTTATTTACATTCTATGAGTGAAAAGTGCTTAAAAAAATAAAATGAACAAAACGATAGGGAAATTTATACCGAAATGTAAAATTTTGCCTAAAAAAATGTTTGTAATGCTTGACGCGTGCAGTTTCCGTTTCTCTTTGATAACTACACTTTCTCTGGTTATAAACAAACACGTAACAAGTGAAGTCTGATTACAATAACATGCTACCAATCTAGCAAGCGACCAAAGGGAGATAATCTAGTTTGACAATGCAATGTACATTAAAACAAATTTGGCACTGCAGGACAAAAAAAAAAAACCCTCCATTTTTAACATTATTTAGCAGACCTGAAGCAAACGCCTATAGGGACAAGACAATACAATATTTTATTTACACTCCGGCCGTTACACAACGGCATAGGAGGAATATATACATGAACATTTTGTTATATACACGTGACAAGATGGTTGACAGTAAATACATTAATTGCAATACATTCACAAAGACACATACAAACACAATGTCATACAATCACTCACATCAATATATTAATGAATAATAGAGATATTTAATACAGATATACGAGTATCCAAGTACTTATAAATGAATAGATTGTTAAACTTGTATATGGTGCAGTGGATAATGATAATATTTTGTTAAAGTGACATTCCCGAGTTTGCTGCATTGTAAGATGTTTCCGGCTAATAAAATATTTCTATGATTAAACTTACATATAAAATATACTTTTGTGTATATTAGTGTCGGTATATTCAATGTTTTTTATCCTATTAATATTTGTAAGAAGCCCAAACTGGAGTTTGTCTTCAAATAATTTCGTACGTACGAAAAACTCATTTTTCAAAAACAAAATGAAATTTAATAAAAAAAAATACGTTTAATAAACAGTGACTAATATTTTCTGCAGAAAAAATATATTTGATATGTATGTAATTACAGTCGTCATAAAGTCTGTGTGAGTCGATAACATCTTAAACATTGCAACAAACTCAGGAATGTCCCTTTAAATATGCCTGGTTTTGATAGTGTTTGTAGTCAAGGACGTTTGAATTCACAAGTTATTATATTTATGAAATATAATAATTTGTTAGGGTTTTATAAGTACTTGGTCGCGTATAATAATATGGGTGTAGCAAATGGACTCTTGGAGTATGGAAACAATGGAAAATAAAAAGATAATGGAACACTACATAATGTGGAAATTCTATCTTATATGAGTATATTATGCCAACGTCCAATTTCAATGGGTAGGTAATGGTTAAAAAAGTATTCTCTCGAAGTACAATCCATGGCAACAGATCCAGATGCCAAGGGATTTAAAGGAGCTCTCGAGATATATAACGAAAACAATAGCAAGATAAAACCCCAAATGTTACTCGACACCCGATACCTGTTCGAAAATCACAGAACATTTGTAAAAAAAAAAAAAAAACCACTTACATTTGTTGGAAACATGATGTGTGGACTGACAGTGCCTATTAGAAAGAACATGCAAATAAGATTCTCCAATGGCATTGCCATGATGTTCCAAACAGAGTTTGAACAAGCTAACAAACAACACGCTGGAAACACTCAAAAATTGATGCATACATTAAGATACATTAGTGATGCCATTGCAGCCTGTTATCAAGGCATACACAACAAATGTAAGAGACACTCATTTGTTTGAAAAAAAAAAACAAACAAACAAATCCACAAAAAACTAGCTCACAAAGAATTTCGTAGCTAGGACCCACATAGGTCCATACTATTAACAATGGGCCTGCAGAATCTTTACTCTTACTTTCAAAAGACATGGGCTGTATGTTTTCTGCCGGCAGTAAAGTTGTTGCAGATCTCACTAAAGTTGAACATACGCGAACTCTGCAACTGAAAACAAAGGGGGAAAACACACTTACAAAATTAAACAATGTGAAAAGAGAAAGGTCCTTTATGAAATGTATGAACGACACCAAAACGACCAACTGTATGAAAAAAATATAAAAAATAACCTTATGCGAAACTCCGTTCCGAAAACCGCACAAAACAGTACAAATTAAAAAAAAAAGTACAATATTACATGTACATACAATGCAAATTGTATAATTCAATGTTTCACAGCATACAGTGTAGCCTGTGCCCTTTGTGACCCCCCCCCCCCCCGGTCTTTACAATGTACCCTGCCACTGTTACTTGCATGACTCTCCATACCAAGTGCTCAGGATTAATGCACTGCCGATTATGACGCAGATGTAAAACTTCTAAAACACCAGCATATGCAGCCATGTCAGAAGGAAGTAGCTTGTTACTAAAAAGAAAGAAAGAAGAAAAAATAAACACTTACAAAATTAAACGATATGAAAAGAGAAAGGCCCTTTATGAAATGTATGAACAACCTTATGCGAAATCTCGTTCCGAAAACCGCACAAAATAGTACGATTTAAAAAAAAAAAAAAAAAAAAAAAAAAAAAAAAAAAAAAAAAAAAAAAAGTAAAGAAAGTGAAGTCTGAAGGAGCATACAGTTATATTTCAATAAAAGGTATTTTTAAAAGAACACTCCGAGTTACTCGAGCTATAAGGAAAGACGTGTCTGTCTGCGCACTCGAGCTGCCCAGGGGTTCTTTTAGGGGTTTTGAAGGAGTATTGCGTCACATACACCGGATCACGGGCGACCGTGACACTGATGTACGGCAATGCCGATACACCCAGGAGGAAGAGTAGAGGAGACGTGCGCCAGGGGTGGCACAGGAGGAACCTAACCTTTCGCATCCGCATCGTTCTAATCATCTTGTCAAGTCAAACAGATATATATGTTAATCTGATGTTAAAAATCAGTGTCCTTAATGCTAACATGGCAGGGTACCCAACATATTGGATAATAAGACACACTGTTAGTAAGGACAAAATAATATCATGATACCTGTCAGGCTAACCTTTTTATATGTGATAATCGCAGTCCAGAATAGACAGCTGACACAATTTTAGTAATCATCCTAATGACATACAATTTACATACAATTTACATGCACAGGACGGTGGGAATAAAGTTTTGTTTTAACGACACCACTATAAGACATCGATTTAGTAATCATCGGCTATTTGAAGTCAAACATTGGTAATTTTGACATATAGTCGCAGAGAGGAAACTCGCAAAATGTTTCCATTAGTAGCAAGCAGGCGCGGATTTAGTGGGGGGCCCAAGGGGCCCGGCCCCCCTCTATTTTTGGGGTCAAGTTATTATTTTTTTTAACTATAGCATACACTAGAGTGGAATTACACAAAAGTGCACTTATTTCCCAAGAGTCTTTAAATTATATTTTGTTCATGAAAATCGTCTTAAAGGGACATTCCTGAGTTTGCTGCAGTTTTTAAGATGGTATCGACCAACAAAGACTTTTTAATGATTGTAATTACATAACCAATATATGTTTCTGCATAAAATGTTACTGACTGTATATTAAACATGTTTCTGACTGCTTTAATATTTGTATTAGAATAACTTTCATTTTATTTTCTGAAAACTATTTTTTCGTACGTACGAAATTAGTTGAAGCCAATATCCAGTTTGGGCTTCTTACAAATATTAAGACGACCAAAAACAATTTCGATATACAGACTCTTAATATAGCAATGTATATTACTGAAACAACTGTTTCGACATTTCTTCCCATTTACCGGCAGCCGCAGTCAACGGAAAACCAGTCTAATATGGGAAGGAGAGATGACCACTTTAACAAAAACAGTACGACAATACCAAAAACATACGTTAATATAGATATTTTGTTATTCAGAAGCGAGGAAATCGCGTTTCAGGCCACTTAAATTTCAACATTTCGCGGGGGAGCATGCCCCGGCCAACCCTAGGAATCTCGGGCGCTTCGCGCCCTCGGGCTCCCCCCACCTATTTAAAAATCCTGGATCCGCGCCTGGCAAGGGATCTTTTATATGCACCATCCCACAGATAGGATAGCACATACCACTGCTTTTGATATACCAGTCGCGGTGCATTGGCTGGAAAGAGAAATAGTCCAATGGGCCTACCGACGGGAATCGATCCCAAATGGACCGCGCATCAAACAAGCGCTTTACCACTGAGCTACGTCTCGCCCCACCCTCTCCCGTGATAATAAGAAGGGGGGGGGGGGGGGTGGATCTCCACATAAACTGTTCAACTAATACGAGTTAAAAATAATAGCAAGCCTATTATACGAACAAAATCTTGAGTGAGGGTGTTCAATCCTATGTGCTGATAGCACAGCCTCTGGTGGAAGTGGTGGAGTCAAAAGCCAGATTGTTATAATTATTTATGTCGTCAAGTAGAAAATAACCCTTACATTTTTGTCCTGGACTGGGAGGGAAAGGCGGTTTCGAGGGCTGAATAATAATAATAATAATGTAGTAATCATTTTATAAAATAGTAACAACTCGAAATAAATCTTGAGTTGTTTTGACAATA
>JAECMU010174028.1:0-13772 GCA_016106625.1 Dracogyra subfuscus
CCGTAAGGCGGGGTTTCCGGATTACTGGAGTCCGGATTATCGAGGTTTCACTGTATATATATTCCCAAAATATTGATCAATTCTGGAAGTTATTCATCCTTGAATGAATGAATGAATGAATGAATGAATGAATGAATGAATGAATGAATGAATGAGATAATGAGCAAAAAAATATGCATTGGCTTTTGTTGTCAAATAATGATAAATATATATATATATATATATAAATCAACAGATTCCAATATTTAAAAAAATCAAAAGTTAATAAAATTAAATTATCAAAACAAGTTTAAGAAAGTTCATCCCTGAATGTTCTTAAAACAATTGATGAATTACAGAAAAGCTATTCATCTTTAACAGACATCTTAACTACATGGTGCAAAATTATAGTTCAATCACATTTAGATACCGATAGATAAAACTAAGGGATCACACAAAACAGTCATAGCAAATAATGACTATAATTCTAATTCTTAGCATCAGGAAGTTAACCGTGATACTAACATTTAATCCCACATTACATGTTTGTATACTATATTAGTTTGATCTATAATACCAAGTGTTCCTTTGTTTTTTTCTATGTGTATATTAAAATGTTTATAACCACTTCTGCATTTCATATTTCTGCTTTAAAGTGAAACTCACGGAGTCATTTTAGTACTATATGCTGTCTTTAAGGCATAGATCTTTTAAAGTTGTTAAGTGGAAAAGAACAGATTGGATGTAGTAATAAATAATTCATCTAAATTTATTTATATTCCTTCCCCCAGAAGCTCTTAAAAGTTAAAGTGTGCATAAACATGGTTGACATTGATTTGTCATTTGTACTTCCTGTGGTAAATATTCACAAATTAAGCATTGCACACACCAATGAAATACAATTCACTCGGTAATAGCAATCAGATCAGATTGCATAAAACCTTTTGACTGGTACACTGTTATTGATCAGTTAATGCTTAGATAACTCAATGGTTAGATTCTGTGTAGGAGAAATGTGATCATCAAGTTACAGAATGTAAAAGAATAAAACAAGCACATGACTGAAGTTTTAGAATTAAAAATATAAATGAAATGGTAATATTTTTGTTTTGCATCAGGGTCATGGCAAGTGGTCAAGCCAGACTGATTTTGGTTGGACGGTTATTCTCCTTAAGTGTTTTTATTCTTGAGGATATTTATCAACCTTTTTATAAAACTGAATTAACAGGGTATAAAATAAAAAAATTCTTCTATTTGGTAATTGTAACATAGTTTAGCACTTCACATATTATCCACCAGAATATGGACAGTTGAAGTTAAGTTAAGTCAGTTCATGAGAATAACAGCCAACTAAAGTGAGGTTTTCCTATGTTAAATGTCCACACATATTTTATTTAAATGCAAAGTTGTGACAGAAATAAGCAGAATTTTTCACTACTCCACTTGACAAGTACATCTACAAATCTACTTGTCCATCAATATTTTTACTTGTCAAAATAAGTTGTTAGTTTTATTCAAAAGCAAAGACAATGTTTTTGATTGCTCAAAATGAAACAGCATTATACATTGTTACTTGTCCACTGGACAACCAATAAGCCATATTTTGCTTGTCCCAGTTGATTAATCACTTGTCAGGACAAACGGATTTCAAACACTGCAAAGCATAAAGAAACCATCTCATGGCACACACTTGGTAGCCTCAGTCAGTTGAGTGCTTTCCTGAGATACTTGAGATTAGATATTCAATCTCCTTGGTAGACCCATTTATTTATTTATTTATTTATTTATTTGCCCAGTCACAAACCAGTTGACTGATATAATGAAGGCCATAGTATGCCATCTGTGTGAAAGTGCATATAAAACAGCCCTTACCACTAACAGAAACATGTAGAAGGTACCATTTCTTCTGAAGATGTGTCACAATTACCAAATGTTTGACATCCAATGGTTGCTGATTAAATTCTGATCAAGGTGCTCTAGTGATGTCATTAAACAAAATAAACTTTATTCTTGGCTATTAGTATGTCTTGGCACTGGTTGAGAAACACTTGTCTACAGAACCAGAAGAGAATCACCAGGGCTTTAGACTGCATCAAAGTTGAAGTAATAGACAATCAGGCCTTTCCCCAGAAATTGGTTAAGATGCTTACATATTTAGCATCATTATAACACAAATCAAACCAAAAGAAGTAGGGTAGTGGGTTGAATCCATCAAATCAAATCGTGTTGGGGTTGTTTTTATGCAGGTTTTTTTTTTTTTTTTACAATACTTAACATATTCAAAACAAATACTGAACATCAAATATTTTGTCAAAAGGTTTTGTTTTTGTTTTTAATTTCTTAGAACATGGAAGCAACTACCTTGTAATACATAATATTTGAAGAAAAAAAAGCATGATTAAAGATGTAGTCATAGTATCAGTTATGACACAGCAAACACTAATATTAATTAATGAACAAATACATTTACTGTCATTGACCAGTGGCTTTATCTTCCAAATGTCACAAACTGCATAACATGTAGTTAATTTCCAGCCATCTCCAGCTCAGTAGACATTGATAACTTGGAGATCTTGCAAAAAGTTAGGTGTTACTGAAATGTGTTTCAATCAAGTAAAATTAACTTTTTTCTTATTGACTGCAATATGCATTACTGCTCGTGAAAAAATCTATCCATGCTTTAGTAATCATGTTAAGAAAAAACATTAATATTCATATCTTCTAACAGGATATTGATGTAATTCCAATATATTTAACTGAAACTGATCCTTCTAAACTTTTTTCCTTACCAAACAGCAAACAGTACTCTAGAATTAATACATTAAAGCTGACAGTTGATACTGTTTGTATAGCTATAACAGGTTGCCATACATTAATCCATATCTGTGTGGTCACACTATTGTTCAAGGTGTAGACGATTTTTCCAAGAATCAACACCTGTGAAACAATGCAATCTGAACTTTTTTCAGGACAGGGATTTGAACCCACTACCGACAGAACTTGTACAACGTAAACAAGTACAATGCATTAGTCCATGCAATCTGAATCATCAAATGAACATGTAATTTAAGCTTTATAAACCTGATACTAGTCACAGAATGTATTCCCGTGGAACACGACAATGATTGTCAGAAACTAAATTGGAAATCACATGCATCATGCTTAATGCCAGCTATCCACTGTTGAGGTTTTCTTGACCAAAATTGTTCAGGTTAGGTCTGAAAGGATCCTACCATTTTGGGTTATAAGTTTTGTTACTTTTTTTTGCCATTTTAACCAATATTTTTTTTTTTTAAAGATCAAATAAGACATTAATTTAGCAATCATGTAAAAAATTTTTTTAATGAATAATGGATTAAGTTGGAGAATACATGGTTAATTGTCGATTCTTGAAAAATAATGTTTTTTAAAAATCGACAGTTAACCGTGTATTCTCCATTACTTAGGCCCTGGTTACAACACATTTATGAAGTCTACAATTCCCATTATTAGTCTTTAATAAACAGTTAACCGTATATTCTCCATTACTTAGGCCCTGGTTACAACACATTTATGAAGTCTACAATTCCCATTATTAGTCTTTAATAAACAGTTAACCGTGTATTCTCCGTTACTTAGGCCCTGGTTACAACACATTTATGAAGTCTACAATTCCCATTATTAGTCTTTAATAAACACACTGATACTTTGTTATTCATTCATACCATTGTTCTTATTGTACTGATATATGTTAATGTTTTTAATATTTAAACAACATATAATTCATCAAAATTGGTGGTGGTGGTGCTTTTGTTTTGTTCTCGATTTTCTTGACATGCATTACCTCCTGGCAACCTGTATGACTGTTCTCAACTTATTTTGATACCTACAGGTTGGTAGAGAGAAACAGGTCAGTACAATGCCTTTTTTCTCTAACTGTAAAATGTGACAAGTTCAATGTTTTAATGTTGTGAAATCATGACATAAAGTCAAATCTTGTTACACCGACTATCACTTCAATAACATTTATACATCCAACAGATGTTTTAAAGAAACAAACATACACAACATAACTCTCCTGGGTTACAATAGACTTCACATACAAATGGTTGCCAAAAGTTCTTCTTTTTAATGACAAAAGAAAACCAAAGAATGATCAACAGATCAGAGAAATGGTTTAGTTAATTTTAGTAGGGCACACTGCCCATCAAATATCTTGGATTTCACACAGATGTATGAAAATGTCATTTAATTAAAAATTATATTATATATTTCTATTGGAAGTAAGGGGTCTTTACATGTACTTTAAATAATATTTTAAGTGGCAGATCTATCTTCCTAAGTTAAAAATAAACTTTCTTATACCTTTGTATTCACACACAAATAAGATGTTGGTGAAAAGTGCTTTAATAATTCTAAAAATACGATTTCATCTACCGGTAGTCAGGAATTTCTCAGGAATGGTTCTTGTCTTTAAGACAATCTGGGCCCAAGACAGTTTTATGATGAAATTTATAGCTTAATCAATTTATAACCTGCATAAACTTCAGCAAACGTTCAGAGCAGAATTTCACTCAGTAGAAGAAACAACAAATGCAACACTGGTTCTCCATTTTCCAAGTTAATGCTGTTGGTGTTAGTCAACATATGTATGGGTTTTCCCATGAATGCTTTAGACATTACCAAAAGTTTTTGTTTTGTTTTATGACACTACTAGAACACACTGATTTATTAATCATCTGTTTTTGAATGTCAAACATTGGATAATTTTAACATATATTCTCAAAGGAAAACTGCTACATATTTCTATCAGCAGCAAGGATATTTTGAATGCACTTTCTGACAGACATGACAGCACATACCATACCAACAACAGCTTAGTAGTCTCATGTTTTCTGCCAAATGTTTTACAGTTGAAATAAATTTGAAGTCAGATTCGTGCCTATATTTCATTTATGTAAATGTCAATGTAAATTTACATAATAATAATTAAAATAATAATTAACAAGCATACCAAATATTTTGTGATGACCATGTGTTTAGTAATGCCTTGTTAAGATCACATATTTTTTAACTGAAATGTTCTAAATATTGCAGTATAGAATAATTTTAGTGTCAACATGACATCAAATTAACATGAATCTGACTGTCATGACTTTAAAAATAGAATAACCAATAAGAGCGTTATCATTCTAAATTGAACAAAGGAACAGATTCAGTTCCTGACACTAGCTATAAAAATACAGAGCATTATTTCATCTACCGGTAATTTATAAAATGAGAAAGGATGTTTCAAGCATGTAATTTCTTTTCATCTTCAGCTTAAAGATATAAAATGTCAAAAGAAACAATTTATCAATGCTGGTTTTTTAGTGTTCATTGCTATGTATCTCTTGGAAATGTTTATATTGATTTGCACTTACCTGAGCCAACTTGACCAGCTTGTTGTACAAGACAGTGATGCTTCTCTGTCGTGTTTCAACATTGTCCTTATCAAAGTGAAGATTTGCCTTTGATCTCACTGGTAAAAAAAAAAGTAAAATGATATAATAATAATAATAATAATAATAATAATACACTGTTAACTTGTTTATGATTAAAGATTATTAAAGGCACATTTTCCAGCTAGACCCTAGTTTCCACATATAAAAACTGACACTTGTGTGGTTCACTTACAAACCTGTAATAAATTTGGATACAACAGAGTGAAACAAGAGTCTGTGAATTTGAAATACCCTTAAAAATAGACTAAAACATGACTCCTATCACTGTTACTTCTCAGACACACATGCATTTTTTTAAATATGAAAAATGCATTTTGTAGTATTAGAAAACACAGGATGACAGGAAACACTTTGGATGTATGGAAATGGTTAATTTAAACAATACAATATAAGATTTTAGCTGTAAAAGTGAAAAATATGCCTTAGTGCTTAAAAACTAGGGTTTGTCCCTTTAAGCAATAATTACTTTAGTATCCTGTTTGTCTGATACAGTGTGTAAATGTACACTTGTACATGTATTAAGCAATAATTAGGATTAGCATCCTGTTTGTCTTTGCTAAGTTTGTATAAGTACAACTGTTACATGTTTTGCATCTAGTTCCAAATGTGGAATATTCATATGCAATAAGATAAATCTTATCTTATCTTATAACTGCAACCCCTGCAGTTAAGAAAAGGACCATTGCAAAAAAAATTTGCTGTGGAAAAATAATGTCCACAGCAATTTCCACAGCAATTTTACAGTTAATGTATTTGTAACTCTAGATTGTAAGTAAATTTTAATGATGAGTTTCTTATTTGTGTTGTTTGCCAATATGTTGTAAGATTCATTTATAACAGTGGCAGTATGCACTGACAGTAAGTTGTGTAACATTTAACACGTGAATGACACGTGCGATCAAGAACAATGGGGTTGTAAGGGGATAACAATTTATCATATACAGCGTAGTCAGTACGCACTGACATGCCAGTTCAATCTTTTTCTTTGAATTATATTACAGTGTAAGAATATAGTTAATGTGATATATCACTCAATGTTCTAGCTAGGATTTTAATGGGGCAGGGCACTAATTTAATTGTAGGGCATTTTTAATGCAAAAATCTTATTTTTGAGGCAAGTACTGGATATGATCAAATTTTTTACATTCATAAATATAATATATGTATGAATATTAATGCCCGTTTTAATTTACAAAACGTTTTTGGAGGGAGGGGGACAATCAATTTCTAACCCAAATGTATTATTCCTAAATTTGGATGTTTGATGAAACAGTACATTCATCGCCGTTTGCAATATTATTGTACTAATGTACTAAATATAGACCCTATTTAAAAAATCTTGTTCCAGCCAGTGCAACACGACTGGAATGTGCAATGGTATGTGCTATCCTGTCTGTGGGATGGTGTACATAAAAGATGAAACTAATGGAAAAAAGTAGACTAAATTTCAAAATTACCAAATGTTTAATATCCAATAGCCAATTATTAATAAATCAATATGCTCTAGTGGTGTCGTTAAATAAAATAAAACTTTTAACTATTAAAATGTTTTACAAAAGGATGGATCACCTAAAAAAATCAGATTCTTTTTTTTTATTATATATAGTATTTATACCATTTAATATCATGACCAAATGTAATTTAAAATAAATAAATGAAATAATCAAAAGAAATCAAGAAATGAAAAAAGAGAATGATTAGAAATAAATAAAAATAAATAAATAAAAGAACAAACAAATTAAAAAACTGACATAAAGATATATTTGTAACAAGTTGCTCACTGCATTTAAAAACAGTTATTATTGCATGTCAAGATAGATTTCATTAAATAGCCTTTGTAGACATGCTTTTAACAAAACACAGTTATGCCTCATAGACCAAATAACCAGTGGTGCTAGTTTACTCTGTGCCATATTATAAAGATGCAATCAATGTGTCATTGATTAGGACTACTAACATCAGTTACAACTATATGTATCTTGGTTTGGGTATTTGCAAAGGCAACAATTACTTTCAAAACTTTATTTTTATCAAAATAAATTTCGCATTTGACGTTCTGTCGAAGTTTATCAAGATGGTCTACTTTCAGCTAGGTGTTTGCTAGGTGGTGTGTGGTTACGTGTGTGACGGTGTGAGGATTACTTTGCATTCAAACTTCATAGACTGCCTGTCAGCTCGTCTGCAGTCATATCACGTTACGTTGTCGGCCAAACAATGTATTGTCAAACATTTTTTTGTTGGAAATTCAATGACTCGTAACAACACTGTACATGCTTTGAGAGGAAACCAAGATTTTGTATTTTTGTTTGAAAGTGAATTGGGGCAGGGTGGTGATAATCAGGGGCAGTGCGGTAACAAACACGGCAGGGCGGCATAAAACGTGGGCAGGGCGCAGCTCCCCTCTATGTAATGCTAGCTGGAACACTGTCGCTAAAGATCGAAAGGCGTCCTAAGTCAAGAAGCATCCCATTTTACGCACGCCTTGTTTATTACGAATCTGTGCGCGAGTGAACTTTGACAATACAATAATTCTGAACCAGGAAGTACTTCTTACCGATAAAGCAGAAGAATAAAAAAAATGACAGGAGAAAACAGGTAAAAAGTTATTTTTATACAAAATTCATTATACACAATTGTTATTTTAAATAGTAGTAATATTTTAAAAATCAGCACTTAACAGCGACAGAATCCTGTTACTGTCACGTCTGCTGTTATCTTTGGGTCAGGTCGTGTGACGTACATATTCTTTCATCAAAAACGAATTATGTAAGTAAAGCCCATCTAATTTATAGGACACTTTCCGAACCAGGCCTTGGAATGTACACATTTAACTGTGGCATGTGTTTTATCTATCGACGGAATACACTTGTAAGGTTATAAACATTTTATTAATTGATATTTGTAGTTAATTGAATATGGTAATGGATCAAATAATCAAACTGATCGTGCAATTACAATGTGTGTGCGTTGATTTTCCTGTTATAGGACGCTACACGATCCTTTGAGGATAGAATTTAAATACAAAAAATTAAAGGGACATTCCTGAGTTTGATGCAATTTTTAAGATTTAACGACTAACAGAGACTTTTTAACAATTGTAATTACATATCAAATAGATTTTTCTGCATAATATATTAGTGGCTGTATATTAAACATGTTTCTGGCCGTTATAATATTTGTACTAGGTTAAATTTAATTTATTTCCTAATATATATTTTTGCATACATACAAAATTATTTGAAGACAAAATCCAGTTTGGGCTTCTTCAAAATATTAAACACTGATATTCTAAACAAGAAAATATATTTAATATGTAAGTTTAATTATAGAACTATTTTATTGGTTGGAAACATCTTACAATGCAGCAAACTCAGGAATGTCCCTTTATTAACGGTATAATTTGTTGTGTATGGAAATCTGTCAGATCATTGTTTATTTGAAGACTATCTGGCTTTTGTGACTGTTGGTCTACAGTATCATCGGAAATCAGTTGCCACTATAGGTATGATTCGATGAAAGTGTTAGTTTTGTCATTCAGGATCTGTAATGTGCACTCCCTCACAAACAGGATTTCACATACCACAGTCATTTGTATACCAGTTGCAGAAATAGACACTATTTGGAATGAGCAAATGTTAAAGAATCTAGAATTAAATGTCTTATCTCATTTTTCAGTCGGAGCCTTGAGTCTATTCTAATTAAATGGATTGGCTTACTTTCATCTAACCTTAACTATTCACATGCATACAATTTGTTATCGTTATAATCAAGGTTGAAAACACTTTCATTATTTTCTTTTGAATGGACTGGTATAAAATGAGCAACATAATTAGGTTCTTTTCACAAAAGAACTGTAAAATGAATTAAATGTATTTTTAAAGATTTAATTAAAAAAAATTGTATAAGGTATGTTTATTCAAAGAAATGATTTTTGTATGCAATATGATAGCACATATTCAAATCAGAGGTGGGGAAAAGTCCTTTTTTCCCAGTCTGGGACCGATTCGCGATCGCTGAGACCCCAATTTGTTTACATGTGCATTTGTTGGTCCCACTTTTGTCATTCTTGTTGGTCCGAAGCACCTGTCCATTTCTATTATTGGAACAATTTCCTATACAAGTGGAATGACCTGCCCAGACATCAATATCTTGTGCATGATTTAAAATAATAAATAAATAGTGGTCAATATGGCTGGTTTCAGATGTTTGTGATTTTAAAGTATGCCAAAGTATATTGAAATTCACTGAAGTCGGACGTACACGTATGCATGGAGCTCTGTCTGGTCGAGTGTCCTAGTCCGATGCAAGAGGCTTTTGTGCAATACAAACTGCTTAAAATAGCATAAAATATACTGAAATAATCTATAAATGTATTTATTATAAATTATAATTATAAAGGATTTTAAAATAACTACAGGTTTCCACCTCTTTTTTTTTTAACAAGTGGAAGTAAGCAAAACAAACTACTTTTATGTCTAGAGCCAGAAGAGGTCAAATTTCATCCAATCAGTGATGACGTTATTACTATTAAATGTCATTCTCGACTTCACTGACATAGTAAATTCTTGGTTTAACAGTAGCAGCCATTTTCAACCTCTTTCAAACCCAGCACCTATCAGAATTATTATTATTATTTTTTTATTTTTTTTAACGACGCACTCAACACATTATAACTACGGTTATATCGGCGTCAGACATATGGTTATGTCGAGAAAAAACCCAGTGGTTAGCTGACGGGGATCGATCCTACAGCTATCAGAATTAAGGCAGATAACTTGACCACTATACCACTGTGGCTCGTAGTAATATTTACTTACTATTCAATAGATATACTCTTTATTTAAAGGTAGAGTAAACTCCAACAAGAGCCTTATGCATTGGAAAGATACATACCCGGACCACCAACACATACTGACACTTTAACAAATGAAAAACGCGTAATTTTAAAATTAATAAAAACCCATGATTATTCCTGCTAACTGGCGGCAGCCATTTTCTTTTGTTTTTGTGACATCCGGTGGTGAAGTTTGGGGCGAAGTGACGTCAGCTCCGTCGAAGTTCTCTGTTATGCACAATGTAAACAAACGCTCTAATTTACGACAAGGCGCTTCGCTTTCATCAACCTGACTTGTAAAACATAAATGACTTGATAGTATAATAAACTATTTAACTAAATATATTTCAATTTGCATCAATATAACGAAATGGAGTTTTAGTAATTTAAAAAAAATAAAAAAATCCAAAGAAAAAACATATTATTAGGCCTATTGGTAGGATACGTTCGAGCAAAAACGACCACTCACGATACCCAAGTGATGATTCTCTTTTCTTTGGGACTATGTAATTGGTCAGTTTTGTGATTTTTAGATGGGAAAGTCTACTTAATCAAAGGTTTTACAGAACTACTTAAAATAATAAAGGGGGATGGCTAGTAAAGTCCATTATACTTTGAGGTTATCACACAATACTCTGTGATCTTAATAAAAGAGGCCTGTCTGTTTAGTGTGTCTAGACACAGTGTCTAATTATACACCTGCCAATCAAGAACCACAGGTACATGCAGGCCATGGAAAGAAACAACCAATTAACTAAGAAAACACTGATTATTATTTAAGTACGTGTGTTAATTTAAACCATAATAGTTATTTCAACACTGACAATGTTGGTTTATTTTGTATTAAATATAATATATACTAGTAATTGTTGCTAGCTTACTGGGATGATTATTATTAAATAATATTGGGATGCATCCGCAAAAATCAGGTATGTTTTGTTTCTTCAGTTCAAGACTGACGTGATACATTAGGTAGAGGGCATATTCACTGAGATGGTATAAAATGGCTGCGCCCGTTATATATAATAGCCATCACATTTTACCGTTTTATTAATTAACTATACGCTTATACTTGTTGATATTAAGCAACAATGGGCTATATATATTGTTGAATATGCATACCATGCCAAATGCCTTGATTGTGTCCTCCTTTAAGGTAATTTGGTAAGCAATCAGGGTTTATACCGTTACACAATAAATATGCTAATTTTGTTTGAAAATGTATAGCCTGGAATAATAAAATAAATGAGTATATTTATGGCCAAAGTATATCCACAGTTATTTCCCATTTGTTTACTCAGAACTGATATATTAGCAGGTGTATTAATAGATAAATTATATTCACCATTTGTTGTATTACAAAGGATACCTTAACCACATTTGTCATGCTTCAGTGAGAAATGTCATTTTAAATAACTCATACCATCGGTCTTGTAACTTTATCAGTTATTTATCACTGAATGGTATTTTTCAAATATTTGTGCTTTTGTATTACCCGGTACCTTAAAGGACCATAAAACATTAAATGAAGCCCATACTATGCACAGGAAAGTTTAGATGCAGAGTGGTGGTCTTACACTGAGCTCTCTCCACAAGATATAACTACTGTATAAATAGCCAGCCCTCATTAGCCGGGGCTATATACATGGCCATTTTGTGTTAAGAAACAAATATATAGTGTTCTGCATTATGGATGTATTAATGGAATTGATCTTTATACACAATATTTAGCACAATCTGTACTAGACATGAGCACAAAAAGATCCTTATGAAATGTGGCATCAGGTAAGTACAAAAAAGGTGGTCAGCAGTTCAGATCAAGAGGAGAAGTGGTCAGAACAATGGAAAACTGTTAAAGCGGCATTATAGATTGTAATTTTTCATTAGGCTTTTCGTGAATTTATCATGAATGTTTATAAAAATTAAATTTCAGTTTTTAGCAGACAAGTTTGTAAATGACAACTTAAATCCTGATCAATTATCAGGTATGTTTGAGTCAGTCTATATGAGGTTATAATTATTATTCACTTAAAACGTGAGGCTTTAAACAGACGAGTATCAGAAAAGACAAACAAGGAGAGATTAAAATGTTACTGAACAAAAATCCAGAAACCTTTGAATGTCTTGAAAAGAAAAGTTTTATCTGTCAGCTTTTCATCAAGGCATAGCACAATTCAGAACAATCCTGATGTTCCAAAAATATGCACTTAATACATTCTTTAACAAAGTTAAAGTTTATTTTGTTTAACATCACCACTAGAGCACACAGATTAATTAATCAACATCTAATGGATGTCACCATTTGTTCATTCTGACACCTACTACATTTCTTCATTACTAGCAAGTGATGTTCCATTAAGAAACAAGGACATGAAACACAAATATTACTTCAGCTATTTACCTGATGGTGCTCTTCTCACTTTGGCTGAAATATCCTTTTTCCTACGAACAACTTCTTTTTTCATGACAGTTTTTTTCACAATGACTCTTTCTGGAACCATCACAGGCCGTTTGATAACCTTCTGAATGATCTTTGGATCGACTTCCTTGACATAGTTGGCAGGAACAAATCCCTCAGTGCCATCACTTTTTCTCACTTGCCACCAGTCTGCATTTGTCTGTTCCAGTAAGATCAAAACCTGTAGAAAAAAAGAAGTGAGAAAAGATTAAAATACTTTTTAGCTAACATTAACAAGCTTACAAATTCTGCTCAATCGAAATTTTATTTACAGAGTAAGTTTGTTTATAGGGGCAGGATGTAGTCCAATGGTAAAGCACTCGCCTGATGTGTGGCCTGTCTGGGATCGATCCCCATAGGTGGGCCAAATGGGTTATTTCTCGTTCCAGCCAGTGCACCATGACTGGTATATCAAAGGTCATGACATGTGCTTTCCTGTTTGTTTGTGGGATAGTACACACAAAAGATTCCTTGTAACGAATGGAAAAATGTAGCAGGTTTTCTGTCAAAATTACCAAACATTTGAAATCCAATACCTGATGATTAATAAATCAATATGCTCTTGTGGTGTCGTTTAACCTCAGACACATCCACAATGTTTTGTGACAAACTGTTTGTTTATAAGTTGTTTTTTTTTTATGATGTCACTAAATCAAACTCATCAAATACTGATGTAAACCATTTCTTAAGTCTGACATGTTAAAACCCAATGGGTCCACTGATAGGGTTCAGTCCTACAATCTAAGCACCTTATGGATTCCTTTACTGATAGAGCTAAGTCCTCCCTCTATCTACTGTATTAATCTGATATGCCCAAACAATTGCATATTACTTTGCTTCAGCATCAAAACAAATAACAAGATTGGAAAATTGTAAACATAATTACAGATAAATTTGGGGAGGATCCAGCTTTTCTGATGAAGGGGGGTACAAGACAAAAAGGGCACCATAACATTATGAAAAAAGAGCTCTTTCGGACTACTAAGAATCAAATTTTAGCTCTCACTCCTGTTTCATT
>JAECMU010174032.1:2539-12767 GCA_016106625.1 Dracogyra subfuscus
AAGATATCATAAGACTGTGTGGGTGAGTCAAAGAAAGACTTGAGACTCTCCTCCAGGTTACCAGGGGTGGGAACATCACCAGGTGTCGACACATCTGACAAAATACAAGATATCATAAGACTGTTATGGTTTGGTTTGTTTAACAACACCATTAGAGCAAATTGATTTATTAATCATTGGCTGTTGGAATGTCAAATATTTGGTAATTTCGGTATATAATTTCAGAGGAAACCCACTACATTTTTCCATCAGTAACATGGGATCTTTTTTATGTACCATCCCAAAGACAGGATAAAACATACCATGGCCTTTGACATACCAGTCGTGGTGCTGTGGCTGGAATGAGAAGTAGTCCAAACTGGCCCATCGACAGGGATTGATCTAAAACCAACTGCACATCAAGTGAGTACTTTATCACTGGGCTACATCCTGTCTCCCATATCATAAGATAGGTCAAATTATAAGATATATATGAGAGAAGCCAGAGGGTAAGAAGGATAAAATTACGTTCACTACAATCTTAAAAATTAATGGATACATTTTAATGGGTTTTTTTTTTAAATCATAAAAAGAGAACTGATGTTTAAAATTTGTCAAAATACATGAAATACAGTGTTCAATTTCAAAAGATTTCAAATTTATAACCACCTAGTAGGTGCACCTATGGTCTGTTTTGCTTGTATTACATCCCCTCCAATTATTTTCTGACAAATCACCTGATGGGTGTACTACCAAATCAAATCCCATAGATGACAATAGTAACGTATGTGACTAAAACTCCTACCTGCAGCGTATATATCGACACATACACCACAGATATAAATACTACCACACCTAACCCTTAAAGTAAATCAGAAGAAAATGGAGGTGAAGCTGATCATTTCAGAGATAACAGGTATGACTAGCCTAATTCTGCCAAAAACAAATAGTACTGTTTTTTTAACAGGTACTCCAAACATGTTTCAAGAAGAAGGCTACATGACAGTGGTACTAGCTGAAACAAAACTGAACACATTTTTGGTGTAAATAAAAAGATGAAATATCTGTTCACCCATTTCAGAACCATTTTTCATCAAATGTTCCTTCATTTTGTTTCTTTCAGCTGTTAGCTTCTGGGTTATTCCACTCTGTGCTTCAAACTTCTTAGAAATGAATCTGTAAGTATGAATGAATGAATGAATGAATGAATGTTTAAAGACACCCTAGCACAAGAATACACATTGGCTTTCAACATATAAGATATATCAACTTGTAACACGACCTATACAGTAATAGTGAAAACATTACAATTTTCTAAATATTTTCCACCAAGTAATCTTTAAAACATATACCATACTTTATTATCCACATGGTTCAACATAACAGAGATAATAAAACAAAACATGTGTAATACAATTTGTAACCACATTCATACAAAACAATTAAAGGTATATATAAAGATTATTATATGACCGTGTGTGTTGTACTGACTTTAGGAAACAAGTGTAAAGATTATTGTATTACCCGAGTAACAGCGAGTGTAATAAACAAATCCTGACACAAATTTTATAATGTGAGTGTAATAATATGTTTATTATCCACATTATCCAAAATATATATATTTTTTAATAACAAGCTAGGACGATGTCAAAACTTTTCAAATGTAGCTAAAAAGAGACAACGAAACAACATCATTTTGTAAGTGGGTACACAGTGGAAGCCTCATTAAATTACATCATTTGTAGTGCACGTGAAATCATTATGACGCACGTGGGTCATACTGGTTATATTTCCCTTAATATCTTGAACTATGTGAATAATAAATCAGTCTACTGTCTATAGAATCTCAGGACAGTATGATAATGAGGTATGTGAGAGAATTACAATGATACTGGGTGTTTATAAATGGTAGAACTAGAGAATACTCAAAGAGCTACAAGGCAATACCGTTTATGTTTTACGAGTGAACTGATGTCCTATTGAATTGTCATTATATGTGAACATTTTAATAATTTTCATATAATCTACTTGTGGAATGCCAAATGAAACTGTAGATGTTTTAGAAATAAATTTTAAATGAATACATGTAAAAAATATTTAAATAACTTACACTGTAACTTTCTGTTTTCCAAAGTCTTTGAGTACAGAGACAATGTAGTTTCTTTTCAACAGATATTTGCACAAACACCTGGCCTCGAGTCGAGCGAGGTTAAGTCTCCTGCCGACGTCGTTCTGGACAAGTCCATTTGGCCCCGCCCTGTCAAACAGGTGCCAGCACTGCTGCATCAGAGATTGGCCGAACACCCAGTTACTGTCCAGGACACTCGCCGAGCCTGGAACATAAGAAAAACTTTAGATGTAGAAAGAGCTTAATTGGATGAAACAAACAAATTTTATTTATTTTTTTATTTTTTTAACGACGCACTCAACACATTACAATTACGGTTATATCGGCGTCGGACATATGGTTATGTCGAGAAAAAACCCTAGTGGTTAGCTGACGGGGATCGATCCTAGACCGACCGCACATCAGGCGGGCACTGTACCACTGGGCCAAGCTGCCCGCTAAACAAACAAACAAATAAACATATAAAATATATTATGAAATGTTTAAAAAAAACAGTAACAGCTTTTTTGAAGGAGATAAATTGTTTTTACAAAAAGCTTTCATTCACGCTGTTAGGGACCATCTCAAAATTTTATCACTTCTCCCTATTATTATTATTAATGTTTTTAAATGAACTAATTTATTTTTAAAGTGAAATTCGAAACCATATTTAATTAAGAATTTCATGAACAGAATCAATTTTATTAGTCTCGGCAATTTAACAAGTCGGAAATTTAATGTTTTTGAGCATATCTGAACACAACATAAGACTTCTCATTACAGTATTTCACACATGACATCACTCTCAATTTCATCCTACAACTTTTGTGGCCCAAAACATTTAAAACATCTTTTTTTCCTGATTAAATTAATTTATAGAGGGGGAGAGAGTTAAAAACTATTAGTGGGTTATTGTTTAAGGAGAAGTGATGTAATTTTGAGACTGTCCCTTACCTGCAGAGAATATTATTTTTTAATATTGCATCATGATTTACTGTACAAGTTCCCGAGATCACTACACTATTAGTGGACTACTACACTATATTCAAAAATGTTAAACAGTTGTCACCGAGTTGCTAACTAATTTTCAAATCAATAATAAAAATTTTGAAAACAAAATTCTCCCTAAAAGGCTTCGTTCACTTTGCCCAGGGGTGTGGAAATATAAAAAAAATCTTCAGTTGTCCCAGGACAAATGGACGTAAAATTACTGGTCCTGTTTTCAGTAATTAAAAATTACTTTTCATTTTTTCATATCGTAATAACGGTCCTTTTCAGTTTGGGGTTTTTGTTTTTTAAAGAGATGGGGGAGGGGGTGGGGGTTTCCATAAGTGTCTGGTGAACTTCTGGCACTTTTAGTTACAAATTTGTCTATGATGATGAAATTTGTCCTACCAAATAGACTGGCTCATGTGTCACCTATAGCAAGGTAGTACGACAGATGTGACAGGCCAAAGACAAACCAATTGACCAATCAGAGGCCATGTTTTAAAATCGGACCAAATGACTGATACACTTGCAAATACCGTGAAGGATGGCAAGATCGGGTTTCATTAAACAAAAAATAATTCACTTGCCCACGGCCAAGTGAAAAAAAGTAATACTAAGTACCGATTCGAACAAGTCGGGCACACTAATTCCACACCCCTGCTTTGTCACTTCATTGTAACTTTTAAAGTTTACACCTCCGCACTGAGCCATTAAAACACCATGCCTTAACACAAATGAAAGGAATAAAAGAAAGAAATGTTTTATTTAATGACGCACTCAACACATTTTATTTATGGTTATATGGTGTCAGACATATGGTTAAGGACCACACAGATTTTGAGAGGAAACCCACTATCGGCACTTCATGAGCCACTCTTATGTCAAGGGATCTTTTATTTGCACTTCTCACAGGCAGATAGCACAAACCATGGCCTTTGTTGAACCAGTTATGGATCACTGGTCGGTGAAAGTGGTTTACACCTACCCATTGAGCCTTGTAGAGCACTCACTCAGGGTTTGGAGTCGAAATCTGGATTAAAAATCCTATGCCTCGACTGGGATCCAAACCCACCAGCCTGTAGACCAATGGCCTAATCACGATGCCACCAAGGCCGTTTAAAACAAATGAGACAGCAGATGTACTGTTTACGGTATTTACATAAATGGTTTATACTTAATATTGTTTCTGGGGGGTTTCATGCCTTTCTTTTTGCAGTAGGATGGGCTGTTTTTTGGGGGGTTGGGGGTAACAGGAATGTTGCAAAACTAAATAATTTAAATAAATTAATCAAATTCCCTTTTTTATAATCTTGTAAACATTAAACTTGTTTTTCTAGCAACAGTAACTTTGACCATGACCAGTGATACAAATTACATCTCTGAAAACTCCTTACAAATATCATCTTCTTCTTCTTCATCTACTTCCTCCTCATCGTCGTCAGGGTGATGAATCAACTTGAGAATTCTACAACGCTTTTCCTTTATTAATGATCTGTGGAAAAACAATTAATACTAGTATTATTTCTTTCTTGAATAATTTGTTTAATAATTAAAAAAAATAGATGCTGCCTTTTGCAAAGTCATTGAATAGTATGTATACAATAAATGTAAATAATAAGCTACAAGAACATTAATAATAATAATTGAATCAAAAGAAAGGAATATTAAATTACATGATAGCACTTTTTAAACTATGACTACTTTGGCACTTAGTCACACCAAATAGCACATTCCCATAAAACTGACAGTAAATACCAAAGCCTTTGATGTACCAGCCAGACCCGTCAACCTTTAGTCAAGAGAAAGCAGGTATGTGTTGAAAAAGCGTAAGATTTTGTAAAAAAAACAGGAGATTTTTTAACTTCACATAATTTAACCCAAAATCGCAAGGTGTACCCTTGTTATCAACATTTTACTGCACAAACGTACAAAATTAACTGACACAATTATGTTATATAGCTAATTGTGTTTTTTTTGTCTTGCTGTAACATGTGATTTTAACATGCATTGTGTGTATTGCTGTCAACTCTGGGCCAAAGTCTGGCACTTCAGATCTGTCATACCCTTATGTTATTTTAGCAAAAGGGGATTGATATTTTTTTATGCCTACAAAAATGTCATTTAACAGGAGAAATTGTCTCCTGCACAGGATGTCAGGAGATTTCATCAAATAACAGGAGACTCCTGTCAAATACAGGAGGGTTGACAGGTCTGGTACCAGCAGTAGTCAAGCACTTGTTAGCATGGGGGAAAATCCCTTCAGTCCAATAAGGGTGATAATTCTTATGACCCGGTCTTCCCTAGGACCGTGTGCAGGCAGAAACTTTACTATTTAAAAAATCTCAAAAACCACACTGACAGAAAAGCAAACTGGTTTATAACTTACTTTGTCATGTATTCATTAGCTGGTGCATCAGGATACATATCTCGATACATGACTTCCTCAGCTATGAAATACTTCTTGTTGTTTGCCAACAGTCGTTTAAACATTATTTCATCAATGTCCTACAAATAAATATTATTTATTGTATTTCCAGAAAATGGTAAACAAAGAACAAGGAAGCTAACTGCTAAAGGACCAACACATCTTTTAATACTGGACCTTAACTATGAATTTTTTAAGGAAAACAATACTGTAAATTTAAGGGTCCAAAACTATCAACATTTGTATATTTCTAAATTTGTAAATTCTATTAATAAAGATATGTTGGATATACCTAGTAAGATGAGGAATATATTCGTAATTATGAGCAATAGGAAATAGCTAATAAGCCCCTTAGTGCCTGTTCACGATGGGTAAATTTCACAAACTACTGTTGGTACCTGCAGTGTATATAATAGTGTATTATATATGGTGTATGTTGGCAACACATACATTTCACAAACTATCATTGGTACCTGACTTACAAATTTGAAATGGAAATATTGTTGTTGTTTTTTTTTTTTTTGGTTTGTTTAACGACGCACTCAACACATTAAATTACGGTTATATCGGCGTCGGACATATGGTTATGTCGAGAAAAAAACCCAGTGGTCAGCTGACGGGGATCGATCCTAGACTGACCGCGCATCAGGCGGGCACTCTACCACTGGAAATGGAAATAATGCATGGACATAAAAAAAAGTAGTCGAAGTTGAGTGTAGATGAAGCAAAATTGAAATACATGCATTTTGTTCCTGTTTTAATACTACTCACCAAATATTGTTTGACAGCTGAATATTCTTCTCGTTTGTTGGGTTTCTTGACAAGATAGTTGCACACCAGATCACACAGCAGCATGTACTTTGACTTGATTGGTGTGAAAAATCTTGCAAGATGAAATAAACGGCAGTGAACGTTCTTCCCAGGCTGACTTTTGGCCACGAAAAACTAAAACGTTCAAATAATATAATCATCATAAATTATCTAATTCATGTTAGAAAAATAATGAAAATACATTTAAAGCAGACAAGTAATGAATGATAGTGAAATTTCAAAGATAAACACACACAAAGAGTCTGATATTAATTTCAAAACTTTCAAATGGAGGAGAACATTCCTTCCCTGACCCTACTCCCACTTCTTACAACTAAGTAATTTTAAACATGTTTCAACACGTCTTTCCATTCACAGTATTTCAAGTGTCGAAGACAGAACACAATATAATTGTTGAATATGATATTTTGAAAAAATACAGACAACTTTGATGACATGGCTGCTAAATTCGTCTTAACTGAAAGCAAACCTATTAGGCAAAAAAAGTAGTTTAAAAATGACTACCTGTTTCTTCACAAGTCCGTGTTTCTGCAGGACCTTGCAGTGATAAAACAATGTTTTCGGCTGCAGCTTGAAAACATCTAAACTCATGTTTCCCGCAGTCGTCACACCGTCAGTTCGTGCTCTGCAAGACACATTGAGTCACTACTATATATATATAATATATATATATATACACACACACACACACACACATATGCACACTAAAACAAACATGAATCTATTTCCTGGTATGGGCATTATTTCAAAACAAATATGCGACTAACATCTTTAAAAAGATGCTTGGTAACTGTAATGCAATGATTATTTTAGATCAATAACCACCACCTTGAGCAACCTGAATAGTTTAATTTTGCTGCTGCATACCCATTTCAAGTGACAATAAACATATGCACAATTTAAAAAATTCAAAAGACTGGGTTATTTAAATACTACACAAATCATATACAAGTTTAAGGGCCATAAGTTAGTCAAACGTGATACAGCTGTACACAAGATTTCTTCTCAATATCTTGAGGCATTCCATATGTGGTTTGGTTGTAATGTTTTCCAAGTTCAAGGGCAACAAATGTTAAAAATAGGCAAAGCAGCATGAAACTCAAATGATCTGTAACTCTAAATACCAAAAAAAAGAAAAAGAGCACAGCATCTAAGTGAGTGCTAGGTGGATGGAACCTTTATCTCAAAGGATATCAGCATAGTTAAACATGGGCAGAATAACTATAGGCACTCTGGGTGGACCAGTTGATGACTAATAAAATCCACACATGTATACAATGAGCTCACCTTCCAATCCTCTCCAGAATGCAGTACTTCATGTCGTCAAGTTGAATACTGGGAATGTATTCCTTTCCTACCAACGCACGTGTTCGCAAGTCCTGACTGGCAACTACAACCAACTTGGAACCCCATCTAAACAAACACAGTACCGAACATGAGAAAACAGGTAAAAAGAGAGAGAGTACAATAACATTAAATACAAATAGTGTTGTAAAAACAGCCTAAGTTGCCATGTATAGTATACAAGGACATGTTTAGTATTATACAACCGTAAATAAAATGTGTCGAGTGTGTTGTCAAATAAAACAGTTGGTTTCCTTCTGTTTAATGTATATAGTGTACAAGTGGAGAACCTTGGAACAGGTTAATTTGTACATGGACTTTAAGACAGGGTTGATAATGGATATCATACCGTCATATAAATTCGAACATCATATGTTTTCGAACAGCTCATTTATACGCGTATTGAAGGTATGACGTCAACAAACATCACATATTGACAACAAGAGGTTGTGCATCGTTCGCAACAAAAATGAGTGTAAAACTTCCTGGTAAGTATGACAATTAATTTATTGAAAAATAATGGTAATGAATCACTGTCCAAGTTTTGGGTACATACCCAATGCAAATACAAACGTAGCACTTTACTACATCGGTTATATCTGCACTCGATGTGCCGTCTGCTTTGTTTATACCTATACTGAATACGTCATTCACTGTAAAGGGAAATAAATCTGATTCTTTTAGAAAAATATGGATGCCTGTTTAGACCATTTCTTATTAACGTCTGCCAGACTTTACAATATTCATTTTATAAAGGCAAGTGTTCCTTTTCCTTTTTTAGACTACTTCTCGCACTGAGAGATCTAGATACCGTCAATATACCCAAGAAAATCTTTCTACGGCATATTCTGCTATAATACACGATCGCATAGACATCCGTAAGACTGCCAAAAGGTTTTTAATCCCAGTTACAACACTGTATGACCTCTGTAGAGGGAGATTGACATGTCATGTAGCAAATCTGGACCTCAGATCTTTTTATCTAAGGACGAAGAAGCTAAACTTCTTGCTCTCAGCATACCATACATACACATTATTGTGCTGCTACGAATCATTGATTTGTTTATTTATAAAAACTATCACGTGTTCGAAAACATATGACGTAACTTCTTCACAGTATATCCACACACGATGTCGGAAAAACGTTTTTGCTTCAACCAGTATTGTGTTTAACATCTATAATGCTGTCTGTTTCGTGGATTATATTCCAATGAACAGTTAAGAAAGATTATTTAGCTTTCAATTCAGAATTGATTACAGAAATTTGCAATATTTTTTTATATGTTCGAAAACATATTATGGGAGGATACATAACCAAAGAAAGTAAATCAGTTCTGAACCTGATTAAGGCTTCTTCCAGGTTTATGGCCAGTTCTCCACCAGCAGTACACAGCATGGGCGTGATGTTCACCCGCTGCTGATAGGTCACACACGAACCCTGGATGTTGTCGCTCGCCGACTTTACTATACTGATTGGATAAATATCAGGAGGAAGCATTTGCTGAAATTACAGTTCAAAGGTTTTATTATAGAAATTTTATTACAAGTACAGTATGGAAATAAGCAAATAAGTAGAAGAGGGTGGAGGCAACAGCAAGTCAAATTTACTTTTGAGGATGACAACAGTTAATTTTTTATACACAAAGATAGATACTATTGTACAAACAAAAGGAGAGAGAATAGTCACTTACTGACAAAAACATGTTTAGACAAATCCCACACATGTATCAAATAATTAACATAATAAACGAAAACAAAAATAAAGACATCAATTTAGTTACAGTTTGAAAATTGCTGAACATGCCATTCTTATTGAAGGTATTAATTTTTCAACTAACTATATATGCTTGTTAAGATTGAAAGTTAAGGTGATTTTATTTTTAAATTCAGAGCATATCTATGTTAGTTTACTCACACAGTCGATCCAGAACCCTGTATCTGCATCGAGAAAGTCAAACCGGTTGTACACCCGAAGTTCTTCTCTCGGGGCAGGCAGCTCAAAAAACTCCAAATCTGGATGTTTTGCTATGTTCCGCCACAGAAACGCTTTGGTGTTGTCATCAAGTGAAAGAGAAACTGACGCCCTCTGTGAGAGTCTTAGCCAGAGACCATCCAGTGTTATACCTGAATACAGTACAAGTACTTAGTTAATAAATGACTTACAGATCATCCAGTGTTATACCTGAATAGAGTACAAGTACTTATTTAATAAATGACTTACAGATCAACAAGTGATAAACCTGAATACAGTACAAGTACTTAGTTAATAAATGACTTACAGATCATCCAGTGTTATACCTGAATAGAGTACAAGTACTTAAGATAATAAATGACTTACAGATCAACAAGTGATAAACCTGAATACAGTATAAGTACTTAGTTAATAAATGACTTACAGATCATCCAGTGTTATACCTGAATAGAGTACAAGTACTTAGTTAATAAATGACTTACAGATCATCCAGTGTTATACCTGACTATAGTACAAGTACCGTATTTGACCGGAAATTAGCCCATGTCTTTGAATAAGCCCCCCTCCGTTTTGATAGCAT
>JAECMU010174036.1:2328-14773 GCA_016106625.1 Dracogyra subfuscus
CTGAGTATTGTATCACTGAACTTTCTATTAACATCGATGATTAAATATCGACTATTTACTTTAGATTTTCAAAGGTAATATTTTAGAACTTGAAAGTAATTGGAGTTCTCAGTTACTTGTGCATCTATTTTCACAAATATTAATGCCTTCTGACATTTTAATCTTGCTAGTCATTTGCTACCAAACGATCAGGTCATCACTATTTATAGAAATATACAAGACATATAATATTAGCTAATGTCATAAATCATTTGTAAATTCATTGACAAAATATCAATCTATTCCCAAGGTAGATAACTCTATCCATTCTTTCATCTACTGTTAATGAAGATGGTTTTCAGTGAATTGTTTAAAGTGAAAATAAACCAAACTCATTCCAGGAAACAGTATAAGTTGTTTAGAAAGTGGTCTATAGCATGCAAAGCAATTAAGGCTGCTTATAGCTTCTTTTTTTTAAAACAGACTCACCACAAATTCAGCTTCATTTAAATTAATAGCTTTTGCTAAAAATAGCCATCAGAAGACTGGAAGCTACATATTTAATATGATGTACACTACTCTCCTTTGGTCAGTATAGTTCATAAGAAAGAAATGTTTTATTTAACAACGCATTCAACACATTTTATTTATGGTTATATGGAAAGAAAGAAAGAAATTATTTATTTAACGACACACTCAACACATTTTATTTATGGTTATATGACATCAGACATATGGTTAAGGACCACACATATATTGAGAGGAAACCCGCTGTCGCCACTTCATGGGCTACTCTTATGTCGATTAAAAGCAAGGGATCTTTTATTTGCACTTCCCACAGGCAGGATAGCACAAAGTTATGGATCACTGGTTGGTGCAAGTGTTTTACACCTACTCATTGAGCCATGCGGAGCACTCACTCAGGGTTTGGAGTCGGTATCTGGATTAAAAATCCCATGTCTCGACTGGGATCTGAACCCAGTACCTACCAGCCTGTAGACTGATGCCTAACCACCAT
Source organism: Dracogyra subfuscus (assembly GCA_016106625.1). NCBI lineage: Eukaryota > Metazoa > Mollusca > Gastropoda > Neomphalida > Peltospiridae > Dracogyra > Dracogyra subfuscus. Next base: position 3,326 of record JAECMU010174036.1, read on the forward strand.
GCCACGGAGGCCGGTGTATAGTCAAATTAACCACTGATCTAGAACTCAGACTTTTAGTATAAAGAAATTCCATATTTAAGTACCTTTCCATCTTTTTCTCTTCTATGTATGGTAACAATATTTTAATGCATGAATTACCACAGTATAGCTTTTTTTTCTCATAATAAATGTGTTTAAAGCAATGTAAAATATACTTCTGCTGTCAACACCACAAATAAATATACAACAAATATACTGTATACTTATATGTTGTAAACGAATGTTTGCTGGAATACACTCAAAATGTTTTAATCACTAGTGGGTAGTCTGCAACAAAGAGTCTATACTTTTCCAGACAGAACATTAGTAAAGAACACAGGATGGAAATTTTTTTAAATGGGTGTACTCTTGGGGATCAAACTATTACCTCACATGTTTCAAGCAGAAGCTACATCACTGAGCTAGATTTCACTTCTAAAAAGTTTTGAACAAAGTCTACAGGGAATGACCTGATATTTGTGCAACTGTTAAGATGATGTCAAGTTTTTAACAAATGTAATTACATATTAAATATATTTATCTGCATCAATTATTAAGGCTGTATGTTAAATTTGTTTCTAATCATCCTAGAGTGTCAGTTTAAAAATATATATATCAGTACACTGCCTCATAAATATAGGTTTGTGTACACGTTTGCATGGAAGTGTTCTACATATTAACAGCTTATAAACCTTTAATGTATGTCAGAAAGAAAGGTGATAACTCCAAGAACGGTACTATCAGTAAATATAAACAGTCAAAACAGCATGTGCACATATAAACAGGTATGCTAGTGACAACTTCAAAGCTATATAAAGATAGTGCAGTGGCGCCATCCAGGAAACAGATAACAAATTTATTTAGTACAACAGTGGAACTGTGTAGCCATACAAAACAGCTTTCAGGTTGGATTTGAGTTTTTTAATTGTATAACTGTACTAAATAGCTTTTAGGTTAAAAAGAAAAACAATGTTTTATTAATTTTTTAGGTTTTTTTTAGTTTTTCTTTCTGTACCACATTACAAAAAATGAAATTTAAAAATTATTGTATAAAAATAACAAATAATAAATGAAGTTAACAATTGCATTAAGTTAGCATTGTCAGGAAGAGTGTTAATGTATTATTTAATTATTTTCGACCTTCTAATAACATTATAAAAACAACCCCAAAAACCCAAACATTAAATGTGTTAAGTAGGCACAAAACCATTACAAGTGTCATAAAATGCAATAATTGTTAATTTTGGTCTAAGACATCTAAGAGAGAGGAAAACACATTTGATGACAGAGTGGGTGGGATTTAGCTCAGTCTGTTGAGCACTCACCTCAGGAGCTTGTGTCGCAGGATCGAACCACCTCAACTGATTGGGGTTTTGTCATTCCAATCACTGCACCATAACTGGTCAAAGACCATGGAAAGTGCATATAAAAGAACTCTTGCCGCATTAAGAAAACTTTAGCGGGTTTCCTCAGATGACTACAATGTTTGACATCCAATAGCCAATGATTAATTAATGTACTCTAGTGGTATTGTTAAACAAAACAAACTTTTGTTAATACAGATTGCTTTTTATCCAACACGACAGCACATATCAGATAAATCAATATGCAGTGTTAACCATCTTGATCAAGTGTCAAAAATTAGAAAACACAAAATCTCATATTGAAGGACCAGATAACTTTTCAACTGGAAGAAAATGGATTATAAAAAATAAATGACACATCGTATTTGGTATTTGGTGTCAGTTTATGGTTATACTATATTGGAAGAGATTTAAAAAAAGACCACTCCAAATAATGTCATTTAGATAAAAATTACTTCAATCATTCAACCTACTGACTAGAAATGGATTAATTTTTAAAAAAAGTGACAGACCACCAACGAAAAAAGATGAAGAAAAAACAACAACAAAAGAAACTAAACAACAAAAGAAGATAAAAATAAAGAAATTTTTTCCCCCACCTGAGTTCAATGCTAATACTGAATGTGGATAAGATCCAGAGTATTTTTACTATTATATCACGTTTCATGTTGTAATCTAGAGCTGAGCACTGCACTAGTTGAGTAGGTCTCCCACAAGGTCATCAAAACAATACATGGGTGTAATAATTCAGTGTGCCTCAATACACAAGAAAATAAAATCTGAATGCTTTAGTTTGTAACCTACATCAATCATATTCTCATTCCATAATATAAGCTCTTGTTTTGCGAGGGCATTCTTAGGTTCACTAAAAAGGAATTTATACCAAGGTTATTTTATTTTATAGCAAATTGAACTACATCGTTGGGAATTAAACGCAGTTTTCTGATCACCATAAGAGTATGAGACAGGGAAAGAAAGAAATAAATGTTTTATTTAACAACGCACTCAACACATTTTATTTACAGTTATATGGTGTCAGCCATATGGTTAAGGACCACACAGATTTTGAGAGGAAACCCGCTGTTGCCACTTCATGGGCTACTCTTTTCAATTGGCAGCAAGGGATCTTTTATTTGTGCTTCCCACAGGCAGGATAGCACAAACCATTGCCTTTGTTGAATCAGTTATGGATTACTGGTCAGTGCAAGTGGTTTACACCTACCCATTGAGCCTTGCGGAGCGCTCACTCGGGGTTTGGAATCGGAATCTGGATTAAAATCCCATGCCTCGACTGGGATCCAAACCCAGTACATACCTGCCTGTTGACTGACGGCCTAACCATGACACCACTGACACCGATATGAGACAGGGAGGTTAGAAGCAACTATCCATCCCAATACTGTAACAAAACTTCAAATTTAGGTTAAAATGGTACAGAATGTGCTAAACTAAAACCTTTTTACCACATATTTACATTATTCTACCCTCAAAATTAATTGCAATCCATGTAAAAATGTGAAGTGAATTAGTAGCAACACTATATATAGCTGTTTGGTAATAATGCTAATATGATTAAATGTTATCAGATTCTGGCACTTTCATGTACTTCAGGCAAAAGCCAGCCAAACTACAGACATGAAAGTCTGTACACCTCTGCTGATCACCAATTGAATAAAGTGTACACTATACTTTCTTACAAATAGAACAGAGTATAAGATATATTTGATATACACCAATCATGGTGCAATAAAGAATACTACAAGAATGTAAGTTAGTATTAACAAGCATTCTGAAAGTATTGTTAAAGCATTCTAAAAGTACTGTTAAAGCATTCTGAAAGTACTGTTAAAGCATTCTGAAAGTATTGTTAAAGCAATACATGTTCCAAACAGGCCGAATAAATGTTCTTATTTTCTAAGTTCAAAGGGCCTTAACTTTGTGAAAAATGCTTAAGCTGCCATGAAAGTCAAACTTGATCTGCAACAGTGAGACGTGAGACGTAGCCCAGTGGTAAATTGCTTGCTTGATGTGTGGGTTGTTTGGAATCGATCCCTATCAGTAGTCCCATTGCACTATTTCTCATTTCAGTCAGGGCACCACAACTGGTACATCATAGGCTGTGGTATGTGCTATTCTGTCAGTAGGACGGTGCATATAAAAGATCCCTTGCTGCTAATCAAAAAGACTAACCCATGAAGTGATGACACTGAGTTTCACCCATAATATGTGGTCCTTAACAATATGTCCAACACCATATAACTGTAAATAAAATGTGTTGAGTGCATTGTTAAATAAAACATTTCCTTCCTTCCAGTACATGATAAAGCAATATCCAAAATGTCAGCTCAATATCTTGAGACTTTATTAAAAAAGTCCTGAATATTTTTTTCTTATCTCCTAAATTTAAGGGCCATAACTCTGTCAAAAATGGTAAATTGCCATGAAAGTCAAAGTTGATCTGTAACAATACATAATAAAGCTATACACAAAATTTCAGCCGAGTATCTGAGTTACTGTGCAAAAGTAAGTCCTGAAATCTATATATGGGCCAGACAGATGGAGAGAAAGAAGGACAGGGATGAAACCTAAAGTTACCTCTGATTGGACTGATAGTGGACTAAGGGGACTAATAAATCTGAAATGTTTGCTACTTACGAACTTTAGCTGGTGGAAGACAACAAGAATGTTTTTCTTTGAGATTTCCAGAGCTGGCACTTTTGTTTAATGTGAAAATCTGAGACGCACTGTGATTTTTTTGCCATAACGGACACAGCTGCAAATTCTGCAACTTTGTTTGTTTGCGCAGCATTGTAAGTGGACAATGACAATTCTCCACAACACCAGACAAACAAGTTTACCTCAAGCTTCAGACAATTTCAATTATCTTGTAGTCAATGAAACATTCTTTATTCAACTGACTTCACTGAATATATTTGCTGTTCTTGATCGGATGTGGAAAATATTGATCAGTCTTATATGAATATAAGTAAATGTCAAGGCATTATGTTTCATTAAACAAAAATATCTTTAAAAAAAACTCCAACTGTTTTCCAATGCAGCACACAATACTGTCCTACTGCCATTTTCAAAACAGGTTTTTTTAAGAGAATTAATTTGGTTTTAACAAATATTGTTTCTAATTTTAATATTCCTTTTGATTATGTCACAGCTTTGTTTCCACATTGATAATGTCTTTTCTAGCAGGATAAAGAAAATTGTCCTGCCATATTTTATTCTATTGTTTTTCAACAAATTTATCACTGATGACAGTTTTTCCACAAAAAGTCAGTGGATATTACTGGTACATATAACTGCAGGTTTTTTGTTCTTAACTGTCCCGACATATTAAACAATACAAGTTTCCATGTGTATTCCTATTCTCTTTAGCTAAAACTTAAAACCTTCAGAGTAGATTCACAGTGCACATCTACTGCCATACACTTCAACTAAATACACAGTGACAACTTCAGCATAAATTCACTGTCCAAAATATTTAGTTCCAAAACTTGAGATTTCTCTGAAATTCCAAAAGAATGACGAATAGTTCCATTTTTCTCTGATTAATTTGAATTGAACTTCAATAATTTAATTCACTTTTAATAATTCACTTTAAAAAAAAACTTCCATCCAGTGAATATGAATGAAACTTCCAACAATTTCTTTCACTTTTTAACAATCTTTCCAATACTTCAACTTTTAAGTTTTGCATCACGCCAACAAAAAATCAGAACTATGTCATATGTCAAAATAAATGACAACAAGTAACATAAGACTCTGTAGCCGATCTGGCTCTCAGACCAATGCAATATAAACCTGTATATCACAAGCAATTATTAAATAAAGTGATGGCAAATAACGTAAGGCACTCTAGACAACCTGGCCCTCGTAGAAGTGCAATACAAGTCTGTATATCACAGCAAATAATTAACTCACCAGACCAAGTGAACACATAGGTCGGAAATACATCATTGTGTGGTGCTTTCAATACAATCAATAGCTCGAATGAGCACACAGTCTATTGCTGTGCTAAGTGAGTGTGTTGGCTGGGGCAGGGCAAGGAGGACTGGGGTGACACAGTGTCACTAGCAGTGGGAGCATAATCACCTGGCTACACCTAATTGATGGCCAGCGTATCGCTGACTCCACGATAATGGAACTGTCCGAACACTATATAAATGTTTAGAGAAGTCACGGAATCACGCTCTCCAGGGACATGTCTATACAAATGCCATACTAAATACATAATTTTCTCATTACAAGTCAAAGAATGTATACCCCTAGGACACTGAAAGTTCACTATTTAATAATCTAAATATTACATCAGACATATGGTAATTGTGACATATGGGTTAAAGTGAGAGAAGGAGCCCATTTTTGTGACTCTAAAGTGTAATAGCTTATAGGATCTAATGATCTATCTCCCTTGAAGGACTTAGAGATTTATTCTGTACTGTGTTGTCTTTTAGAACATGCTTTTTAGTAGTAATGGCCAATATGCTTCTGTCTCTCTCCCAAATCTTTCTCTCACTCTTTTTTTCTTTCTTTTTCTCTTGCATCTCTCGCCCACTCCTTCCCTTTCTTTCTTTCTCTCTCGCTTGCCTTTCCTCTTTCTCTCCCTCTCTTTGCCTTCCCCTTCTCTTTCTGTGTCCGTCTCTCTCCCCCATCTGTCTACCACCCTGTCTGTCGGCCTGTTTCTCTCATTTATGTTTATACACCTAATTTTATATATATTTAACTTTGACCTTATCAGTACTTAAATAATCAAGTCAAAAATAAAACTGCCAATTCGTTTACACCACCCACAACAACTGATTGTACCAATGTTCACATCAAGAAGTGACATTTGTAAAATACAAGCCCAGACACAGACACAGTGTTTTATTTATAAAGCCTCTTGGATGTCACCACATTCCCTGAATAATATACGTATTATCTACACAGTGCAAACCAACAGAAACCACCTTCAAGACAAAGGCAAGATTAACAATTCTCACCGACAAAGGCAACATGCCAAGGGGCTGTTCTATTTGAAGAGGATATTATGGATATTTTACCATATCTACTTTTTAGAATTAAAGACTTGCTTTGTAGTTGGCGTTATGAATAAGACCTTTATTGCCGCAAGACCAAAGTACAGTCAAAATAATCATTAGAAATTCATAAAATTTATGAAACTTACTATAGGTGTAAATCAAGTCATCTGGCTTTTCGGGTCAGTGGACCTAAGACGGGAATAGGATTTACCTTATTCAGTACAGTATTTATCTGAGGTACTTACCGGGGCTATGTCATAGGATGGAACGTCCTTGATGGACCATTTGTTTCCATCCCATTCAATGATTCACAACTGGTATATTAAAGGTCATGGTATATACTATCATGTCAGTGGAACAGCATATATAAAAGATCCCTTGCTGCCAATGAAACAATGTAGACTGTTTCCTCTGAAGACAACATGTCATAATTACCAGATGTCTGACTTCCAAAGACTTACTTATAATGGGCATAAAAATAAATAAGTTCAATTGAAACTGGTTCAGAGTTCTATACATAACATGTCTTACTTCTGTTAACATGACCACTACTGAAACTGGTACAGAGTTCTATACATAACATGTCTTACTTCTGTTAACATGACCACTACTGAAACTGGTTCACAGTTCTATACATAACATGTCTTACTTCTGTTAACATGACCACTACTGAAACTGGTACAGAGTTCTATACATAACATGTCTTACTTCTGTTAACATGACCACTACTGAAACTGGTACAGAGTTCTATACATAACATGTCTTATTTCTGTTAACATGACCACTACTGAAACTGGTACAGAGTTCTATACATAACATGTCTTATTTCTGTTAACTGTGAACCAGTTTCAGTAGCACTGTGGTCATCACAGTGCTACTGAAACTGGTTCACAGTTCTATACATAACATGTCTTACTTCTGTTAACATGACCACAGTGCTACTGAAACTGGTTCAGAGTTCTATACATAACATGTCTTACTTCTGTTAACATGACCACTACTGAAACTGGTTCAGAGTTCTATATATAACATGTCTTACTTCTGTTAACATGACCACAGTGCTAATGAAACTGGTTCAGAGTTCCAGAGCTATCTCTGGCACTTGCCAAATTTGCCAAAAACAATTGGCAGATTTTATTTTCATTTGGCGAAATAATTTAATGAAATAATTTATATTTTGTGAGAAAATAACTGGGTTTCTGCAGTTTTTGAAGTTTTATAAATAATTTATCGAAAATGTTTCCTGACCCATAGCTAGTCTTGAGTTCTAAACATAACAACATATTTTGAGCTCCTGTTCAATAAGTAAAGGCATGGTATCACATATTACAAGTTGGTGAAAAGTGTATTAACTTAGGATCCTGAACATCAGCATTGTACTACCCAACATGTTACCTTATGCAAAGCAAATTCTATATATAAACCCTTGGCTAATTTAGAATACTTAAAATATACACAGTGTGTGCATGTTCTTCTTTACAGGATTCAAAATTTATTTTGCGAAACTGGGAGCAATTTTTGCTTGTAACATTTTGACCTTGAAGCAAATGCTATAAACTGTGAAGTACTTGTACAGATGTAAACTTTACTTTAATAAAAAAAACACTAATTAAAATGATGTATAATTTAATGTTGGTCTTCAGTATGATGATATGGGGCGGGATTTAGCTCAGTAGTAAGTGCTAAAAACTAGGGTATGTCCCTTTAAGATGGAAAGCACAAACCGCTATTAAGACTGATTATCAGAAAGCCTATTGTTTGTTTTGAGTGGCAAGTGCCTCTTGCTTTCTGTGTGTTTCGAACCTTGCCTTTAGCTATTGCTAGTCATTATTTCTGTATTTAACTTGGGGTAGGATGTAACTCAGCTGTAAAGTGGTTGTTAGAGACACCATGGGTCACAGGATCAATCCCCTTCAACAGATTTTATCTGTTTCAGACAGTGCCCCATGACTTTTATATCAAAGATCCTGAATAATATATGTTTTACTGTCTGTGACAAAGTTTTAAATTTCCCTTTGTTGCCATTTACTTAAGGCAAAGTCAAAATGACCATATGTAACCAAAATAACCAAACAACAATAGTTTAGTATGTGCTGAGCTGTAATTAAACAAATAGTCCTTTCCTCTCCAGTGTTAATTAGCATATTAGTCTGTTACTGGTCACTTCATTGGGCTTAATGTGCATATTCTGAGCAAGCTGTTGTAGTGCATGCCTGTCATGGGCGCAGGTGTCGACTTGCACCAGCTGTTTCGTCCAGGACAAGAAAGGCTTGGTGTGGTTGGGAGAAGGGACCAGCCTGTGCTAGACAAGTACAAGAAATCACCAGCAGTCTGACCGGGGTTGGTAGTGGGCTATTGGATCTTCAATTTAGGATTAAGTCAAAAATATAAAAATTATGCAGTTTTCATAAGGTAGTTTGGTGCAAAATTTGGAAATTCAGTTATGCAGAGACTGAAGAATACTTATAAACTTAAAAGTCTTAGATACCATAAACCAAATTAATGAATTATTAAATATTTTTTTTAAGTCTTTTAATGTTATATTTTGTTGGGGTTTTAAAAATATAATTGACTGAGGATTCATTAATTTGTGAACATATAAACTTGTATTCATAATTTTATTTGTACTAAGTTGTTGACCGTACAAGTAGTATTTTTTTTAAACTCGATGACTGAAAGGTGGCTCAGTCACTGTAGATATTTTCAAATTGCTTCCTTCAATATATTCAACAATGATTGCCTGTTTATCTCCCTTCCTATTTTAGAGCGGCAAAGCTATTGTGTTAGATACATGAACAACTTGACAACAGTAAGCAAATGAGCTGAAATAAATATAAAGACACTACTAGGAGGTTTGAAATCTTCTCACATAATAGTGGTGAGTTATATGGGGCTGCGCACTTCTAACAATTAGGACCGCTGGTAGTCCATGATAAATGAACCCTGATTCACAAATAAACGGTTTCGTGAGACCTAAATCATCATTGATTGCTATGCTGCAAAATCGATTTACAGTATATACTCACACACAAAAGAAATACTTCACCATTTTCAACCAATATAATAGTAACTTCAATATTTTAAAATTATCTTTTGTTATATCCTTATGAAACTGTTAATGAGACACGAAATAAAAAAACATCATCTTTAAAAAAAAAAATGAAACAGTTTCAAATGAATACATTCTTCATTGCAAAAGGAAAAAGTCTGTGCAATTTTGCAACTTTTCTTGTATGTATTAGTATATGTGAAAATACAATGTTTCTAGTCTAATTTCAATTCCACCACCAATCAAAACCATTGAAGAATAAACATTCATCTCAAATCCAATGTCTTGTTGATTTTTACACAATTTTGTTCCCAAAAATCATTATTTATCAGTGTGATGTGACACATTACTGTCTCAGATATACTGTAAAGGTTTGGCACTGTGTCATGATTCAGGAAAAAGTTAAAAACTTGCTATTTTAGTAAACATATATTTCAATTGATTTTAAATGCAATATTTAATCATCCAGATTTGATGGTTTGAACTACTCTTATTTATGTCTACTGTGCAACTACAGACTATTACAAACACTGAGAATAACTTTGGTGTGGTATTCTGCAAGCATCATACCAAGATAAAACTGTGACAAGAAATAAGAGAGAAGTGACATGCCAACAGAAAGCAGAATACCAGCAGACCATTCCAAAATACTTTAATCCAGTGCAATATAGTCTCATCAAATCTTGTCTGAACTTTGGACAAAGCACTGAAAAATATTGCAATTTGTGCAAGAAGAAAATATAACAATAAAACTGGCAATAAAGGCTCTTTTAAGTATGATAACCACCTGTCCATAAAGGACACTTCAAATGATGACTTTATTTTTACTGTCTATCTGTCCAGATCAAAGGTTAATGTTTGTCTGTCCATATCAGATCAGAGGTTACTTGTTGTCTCTCCATATGAGGTTAATGTCTGTCCAGATCAGAGGTAAATGTCTGTCCAGATCAGAGGTTAATGTCTGTCCAGATCAGAGGTTAATGTCAGTCTATCTGTCCTGATTAAAGGTTAGAGCTGTCTGTCCAGAGGTTAACGTCTGTGTGTACAGATCAGAGGTTACTGGTTTTCTCTCCAGATCAGAGGTTACTGGCTGTCTGTCCAGATCAGAGGTTACTGGTTGTCTGTCCATAACAGAGGTTAACATTTGTCCAGATCAGAAGTTAATGGCGATCTGTCGAGATCAGAGCTTAATGTATATCTGTCAAGATGAGAGGTTAATGTCTGTCGAGATCAGAGGTTAAAGGCTATCAAGACCACAGGTTAAAGGCTGTTGAGACCAGAGGTTAAAGGCTGTCTGTCGAGACCAGAGGTTAAAGGCTGTCTGTCGAGATCAGAGGTTAAAGGCTGTCTGTCGAGTTCAGAGGTTAAAGGTTGTCTGTCAAGATCAGAGGTTAAAGGCCGTCTGTCGAGATCAGAGGTTAAAGGCTGTCTGTCGAGATCAGAGGTTAAAGGCTGTCTGTCGAGATCAGAGGTTAAAGGCTGTCTGTTGAGTTCAGAGGTTAAAGGCTGTCTGTCGAGTTCAGAGGTTAAAGGCTGTCTGTGTGTCGAGATCAGAGGTTAAAGGCTCTGTCGAGTTCAGAGGTTAAAGGCTGGCTGTCTAGTTCAGAGGTTAAAGGCTGTCTGTGGAGATCAGAGGTTAAAGGCTGTCTGTCGAGATCAGAGGTTAAAGGCTGTCTGTCGAGATCAGAGGTTAAAGGCTGTCTGTCGAGTTCAGAGGTTAAAGGCTGTCTGTCAAGATCAGAGGTTAAAGGTTGTCTGTCGAGATCAGAGGTTAAAGGCTGTCTGTCGAGTTCAGAGGTTAAAGGCTATCTGTTGAGATCAGAGGTTAAAGGCTGTCTGTCAAGATCAGAGGTTAAAGGCTATCTGTCGAGTTCAGAGGTTAAAGGCTGTCTGTCGAGTTCAGAGGTTAAAGGCTGGCTGTCGAGATCAGAGGTTAAAGTCTGTCTGTCGAGATCAGAGGTTAAAGGCTGTCTGTCGAGTTCAG
>JAECMU010174082.1:0-14536 GCA_016106625.1 Dracogyra subfuscus
CTTGGTTTCGCTGGACACGGACACGGGCTCGGAGCTGGACTTGGTCTCGCTGGGCACGGACACGGATTCGGTGCACGTGGACTTGGATTCGGCGCACGTGGACTTGGATTTGGAGGACGTGGATTTGGATTCGGAGGACGAGGACTGGGTTACGGACACGTTCTGTACCACTGAGGACTTTAACAACACAAATTGTTTTAATAAATGTAAATGTTTTATTTAGTTATTCCAGTCTTCTGTTGTTTGTGTTATACATCAGTGTGAATTAAATGTAAGTTAAACATCGAAAGCATGTAGTAGAATATCTAATCTACGACTGGCACAGTGTGATGTCGTGTCTAAACGGAAGTGATTGACGATTTAGCCTAGGGTTAGAAGAAACATCTGATGTGCGATAGATAGAGGATAATAAACGAGTTTCCAGTTATTATCAAATTTATGTCCAGAGTGAAATAATGTTCAGTTGTCACGAGCTTTAGCGAGTGACAAATGAAAATTATTTCACGAGGGACATAAATTTGATAATAACTGGTACCGAGTTTGTTATTCTATTTATTACCTCAGCTATTTTTTTTCTAAAAACCTTTATTGTCCACGCACATGCACGAAGGCCTATCTGTATAGGAACGATGTAAACCACTTTACGCACTGTTCTGAGAATTACTATAACGTTGTAATTTAATCACGTTCATAGATAATTTTCAAAAACACAAGTTCTATCTATTCTGCTTCAACATCTATAATGAATTGCATTAAAATGACATTTTGTTATAAATTTAACACCAAAAACAGAGAGCCGTAAACGCAAACTCTTTAAACTACATGACGTCATTGTGTGTTTGTCAAATCGTGATGACGTCATATTTAGTACCGACAAAGTCATTGGTTTGTAAGCGTTAAATTGTCCAATAGTATTGTTCGTTAGACCAATACATAATAAGTCCCTAGGGAAATTATGATTTATATTTCCCCGGTTCTGAGTGCCCGCTGGGGTAATAAATTATGTTACTAATCTCTGCCTATGATGTTACATTTGTGTATTTTCTTCATTTTGTGAATCAGTGAGCAGTCCGCTACGGCCACAGGATGCAATGTTTATGGAACAACTGTATAACAAATATTTGTTTAATAGTTTATTCGATAAAAATAATTGAAACATTTACATTTGCTTTATACTCTCGTAGTTTCAGAATAATTAGTAATATTATTAATACAGATTATTCTCTACAACCATTTATGCAATTATAATGTAGCAACTACAAATTCACGTAGGATACAGCCTTTAATCAGAAGTAAATAGTTATTTTCTGCAATCCTTTTCGCAATTATAATGTAGTAACTAAAAATTCATGTAGAATACACACTTTAGTAACACGTAAATAGTTATATCAGAAAACAGTAAGGGTTTATAGGGTCTATATTTGTGTTCGAGTTTTGTAATAACAAAATAGTGTTTCAAAAATATAATAATAATAATAATAAGTGTTATTATAATTGTAAAATACTCACATTTATCCGAGAAGCGGTCCGAGTAAATATATTTTTAAATATTACTGTAAAATTTTAAAACTTCATCACAATTTGGCTTCATTATATCAAATTTGCAGTGATATATTATTATTACAGGGAAGTAATTCAGTAGCAGACTTTTATTTGAATTACAAACAAAAACAGTACAATAATCTATTATGTAAACGTTTCCCACAGGACAGAAGTATACCAGTATTGAAACAAATAAATAACAATAGGTAATATTGATATCAATTATAAATATATTTAAAAACATACATAATCAAATAATAAAGGATGATTCGGAAAGGAATGAAGAACAGCAACATAACATTTGATAAAGCATGGCTTAAATTTAACCATACTAAATGTAATACTGGTCGACAAACGATGCTAAATTGTGGTAAGATCTATAGCAAAACTGTCAAATGTCACTAACACATTCATTAAAGGGACATTCCTGATTTTGCTGCATTGTAAAAATATTCTGACTAATAAAATATTTCTACGATTAAAGTTACATATTAAATATATTTTCGTTTAGAATATCAGTATCTGTATATTCAAGGTGTTTTTGGTCGTCCTAATATTTGTAAGAAGCCCAAACTGGAATTTGTCTTCAGATAATTTCGTACGTACGAAAAAATATGTTTTTAAGAAATAAAATGAAAATGAGCCTAGTACAAATATTAGAAGGATCAGAAACATGTTTAATATACAGCCACTAATATTCTAAACAAGAAAATATATTTAATATGTAAGTTTAATCGTAGAAATATTTTATTAGTCGAAATCATCTTAAAACATTGAAGCAAAATCAGGAATGTCCCTTTAAATGAAAACAAATATACAACTGAAATAGAAATTGATATATTATTTTAATTTTAGAAAGAAGTTAACGAAATCAGTAATGATGACTGATAAATGGTTAGCTGGCATTATTAAAACAAAAACACAAAACATATACCATCAATCTTATAGACCTATAACAATAGTAAGCTATTTTAGCAAACGTTTCACATAAATTCTAAAAACATTATTACCTCACTTTCTGGAATCAACAGAAATAATTAAAGAAAATCAACTGGTTTTGTCTCTCTCGTTATGTGTGTCTGTCCGTGTGTCCCACGTATAGTTTTTCTGGACGTTATTTTGCATTGCCTTAAGATACTAAGCTGACATGATTCTTAACACTCTAGATATTTGTTGGGCCCTGTAGGGGAATGTATTGCTGTAGATAAACTATCAGAATGAATGTTGGTAAAGAAAAATATTTGTCCTAATATATATGATGATACCAAAACACAGTCTGGTAATATATGTATATTTCATTTTTGACAGAGTATACATAAATACTATATATACTGCTTTGAACGACAAAACATATGTTAAAACACATTATTTAGTTTTAAATCAGACTGTCCTGTCTATGACATATATTAAAATTAGTCTCTCTTTGGCATATTACTAATGCATAATACGAACACAACTGATGATTTCATAATGTTCGCTAGCAATCAAGGTGTAATACAGACACGCAAGCACACACCCACACCCACACACACACAGAGAGAGAGAGAGAGAGAGAGAGAGAGAGAGAGAGAGAGAGAGAGAGAGAGAGAGAGTTGAGGAACATATTTTGATATGTTGGTTTGGTGATAAATACTATATATACTGTTACAGTAAGAAGTATTAGCGTTTTTTAGAAACGTTCAAAACGAAAATGTTTTTGTGTGATTTAGTTCTGTTTTTGTAATTCTACATTTAGAAATCATAATTATGTTAATCACTATCACTGACAAATAACGTGATGTGTTTTTTATTTTATATATTTCATTATTTCGAGTTTTCTCATTACAAGTGACAGTGTCAAGGAACTTATTGACGAAGACTTGATGGCTGTCTCGTCACGGGAAGAAGTGTCCAGTCACCGCTCGTGAGACCAGTGCATTTCTAGTGGCTAATGAAAGCATGCACATGACGCCCACGGGATCACAAATCGGCGTTAGGATCATATCGGTAATACGTTTAGAGTCCATTATCAGAGACAGGGTGTGTCAAAACATCATTACTTTTTGTCTTGATGTACAGAAACCAATCAGGAGCGCTTAGAATCGATTGTCATGAATGTTTAACTCTTTCTGCGAAGTCGCAATTCAATTTCTCTTTGTAGTCTTAGTTGATTAGTTGAACCAAAACCTTCTGAAGATGCCAGGACACGAGGAAAGTTTTTTTCATGATGCTCTTGAAGATGATAGTTTCTTGGACGTATCCTCGCACATTGGTCTGGGTCTGTTCTGGACGAATATCGCCATCGACGTTCTTGGGCTGGTAGGGAATCTTCTCACCATCATCGTGTTGGCCCACCGCAAGATGCGCTGTTCCACGTCCATGCTGTTCATTTCGATGGGTCTGTACGACTCTCTGTTTCTGATTACCGAGCTGGGCTACTCGCTCTCTGAAGTGGTGTTCAACCGCATACAAACAAGTGCTTCGGCACATCCAACAGTCCTGTGCATTGCTGGGACGGGCTCCATATACACTGCCGTGGCAGTGACCGCGGAGAGGTACATGGCTGTGAAACACCCAATCAGAGCACGCATCCACTGTCACCTGTCAGGAGTGTGGAAGACAATTGTCGGAATATTTCTGGTATCTCTGGCAATTAATTTACCGAGAATGGGGGCCATACATGAAACTAAGATATATTTTCATGGTATTCAGAATGGAAATATTGTTATGGATTTAAATGTATCTCCTGTTAACGAGACAAAGATACAAGACAATGGGATTAATTCTACCAATACGGATGTACGTGCGTTTGGGGTTAATATGACTAACATGAACTCACAAACGTTTAGGATTAACGATACTAATAAGGATTTGAATGCATTTCGTGTTAACGAGACTAACATGGAATATCGAACGTTGTGTTAACGAGACTAATATGGACATGGATTTTCGTTTGTTTCGGAATAATAAGACTTCAGTCATTTTTGTAGACTGTTACAAGACGACGCCAATTGATAACCACAGGCGGTTCATCTACTGCAATATGGTTCCCGCTGTCATCATACTGGTTGTCCCGTTCTCTGTAATACTCGTCTTCAACATTCTCATACTAATAACTCTCTCTCAACGACGACGTCGCCGCCGAAGATTGGCGACGATAATGACGTCAGTTCCGGATAAAGGAAAAGGCCTGACACACGCTGCTCTAGGAATTACGTTCTGTTTCTTCCTGTTCTGTGGCTTTCCTGGAATATTCTACATCTTGAGATTTTCTTTCCGCAAATCATTTGGTGACGCTGATCAAATCATGCAAAACATTAGCTATACGCTACTGTTGATCAATTTTTCAACCAACTTCATTCTTTACTGTTTTTTGGGTAAAACATTTTGAAATATATTTTCGGATCTGATCGGCTTCAACGAAGAGCGTACACGAAGGCGTAGCAGTAACATTACTTCAATCAGAAACCGGTCATGGGCACAAAGTTCTATAGACACCGATATCTGACTTCGGTGCTGTTTTCTTAGGTTTGGGATCGAAATCCTAAAGAACCATAATGCCTTGGAAACTCTGAGTTCAATGACGACTGGAGAATATTGGAGAAAATGAAAGCCAAATCCCCGAGAATCAGAACGAAGTGAATTCTGGAATAATTATAATCTGACAAAAAAGACTTGTGGATCATCGAAGACAAATTGGAATCGAAAATATGTGTATCAACTACAGCATTCGGTGCCATACGATACCAAGATATGTTGATGTTATACCTAAATTTACTTATTTAAGTTTCTTCGTATGACACCATAACGGATAACTCAATGTTTTCCGCGTTATCGTAATAAAGATAAAATATACACATTTTTAACAATAAGAGTACTTTTCACGAATTCTGTTACCTATATTGTTTCTACTTTAAAATTCATTACTCTAATTATTCTACGTTTTGTTTGGGGGTAGATTCTTAGGCGTCATGTGCAATATTGTATCGAGCAAAGAAAGAAAGAAAGAAATATTTTATTTAACGACGCTCTCAACACATTTTATTTACGGTTATATGGCGTCAGACATATGGTTAAGGACCACACAGATTTTGGGAGGAAACCCGCTGTCGCCACTCCATGGGCTACTCTTTCCGATTGGCAGCAAGGGATATTTTATTTGCGCTTCCCACAGACACAATAGCACAAACCATGGCCTTTGCTGAACCAGTTATGGATCAAGTGGTTTACACCTACCCATTGAGCCTTGCGGAGCACTCACTCAGGGTTTGTAGTCGGTATCTAGATTAAAAATCCCATGCCTCGACTAGGATCCGAACCCAGTACCCACTAACCTGTAGACCGTTGACCTAACCACTACGCCACCGAGGCCAGTCTTGTATCGAATAAGAAGGAAAACCTTTATAGGTACTTCTCCATGTAAATACTTTGGCCAGTATTATGTAGAATATTTATAATCACTTGTTTTCACATCCTCTTTAATATGACATCTTGCATTTGTACAACATTGTGTGCAATATATATGCCTTTTGAGGTGTACATTATATTAGGTTGCACTGTTGTAACAACAGTTTCAGTGAGGTTGTCAGTTTATGTCAGAATACACCAGACCCTGGTTGTCATAAAGACACATAGCTGGACACTATTTGAAAAATGTATCTTATCAGTATAGGTAGTACTAAACCAAATAACTTCCGGCTGGGTCAAAGTTCGAGATGCACCCAACTTTTGATAGATAAGTGAACACCACAAATCCTGTGATTGGTTATAAATGTGAGTGTGTTGGTTGTAGAAAAAATAATACTTTCATCTGGGTAAACAAATATGTAAGTTTATTTCATCTAGTACCAATGTGTCAAGTAGCCTTGTGATTGAAACATATATGGGTTACCTGTACAAAAAGTACTCGAATTTTGTGCGGAACTAGGGTAGTCATAGACGCTACCCGTTATCTCAGAACAGAGCAGCTTGACCCCCAATTTTCTATGATTCACTTGAAATTTTGATCATATAGATGTAAATATTGATACTGCCCTAAACCGAGATATTAGCGAAGAAGAAATTAAAAAAGCAATAAAATGTCTGAAAAATAGTAAAGCATCGGGTATAGATACTATTATAAACGAATATGTTAAAATTACTGCAGTTCTAACGATTTCAGTATATACAAAACTTTTTAACATTATGTTAGACCACAGTATTTTCCCAAATGAACCCATTTTTAAAAATAAAGGAAAACGATCAAATCCCGAAAATTATAGACCTATAACATTACTTTGCTGTAGCTCCAAATTATTCACTACAATTTTAAATGCACGACTAAATTTATTTATAGAAGAAAATAATATATGAATGAGTCTCAAACTGCATTTCGAAAAGGATATTCCACCACTGACCATCTATTCACAATATCATCTTTGATTGAAATTTTAAAACACAGGAAAAAGAAGTTATTTTGTGCTTTTGTGGACTTCCAAAAAGCATTTGACATGATATCTAGGACATTCCTTTGGCAAAAACTTTTAGAAAATAATATAAATGGGAAATTTTTAAAAATAATATATCAAATGTACCAAGGTATAAAGTCATGTATCGGAATAAACAATGAACACTCTGAGTTATTCCCATGTAATATCGGTCTCCGTCAGGGTGAAAATGTGTCACCAGTTTTATTTTCTTGTATCTCAATGATTTAGAGAACTATTTGCAAAGCCACCAATGTAACGGTGTTTCACCAGTTATTGATGATATTGGAATATTGTTAGAAACTGGAACGTTCTTACTTTGTCTTCTTTATGAAAATGACACTGCCTTACTTGCTACAAACGCCTGTGACTTACATAAATCACTAAATATTTTTTATCAATATTGCAATAAGTGGAAACTAAAAGTAAATGAAAAAAGACTAAAATAATAATTTTCAATGGCACTGCCAAGAACTATAGAAAATAAATTCACTTTTGGAAACAATATACTCTAAAATGTTAAAGAAAACAAATATTTAGGCCTAACACTGACGAAGTTACATTAATTCAACGTAACGAAAATAACACTAGTGCAACGAGCAAGCAAGGCAATGTATTTTATTTTATCAAAATCAAAAGAAAATAATCTATCTATAGAATGTACACTAAAACTATTTGATTCAGTGGTAGTTCCTATACTTTTATACGGTTGTGAAATATGGGGGCACAAAAACACTAATATTATTGAAAAAATCCATATCAATTTTATGTGCAGAATTTTACCTACTAAAAAGTCTATCCCTCTGTTTATGCTATATGGAGAACTTGGAAGAATGCCCTTAAAATTAATAATTAACTAAATAATAATAGGTTTTTGGGCTCGAATTGTATATGGCAAACAGACTAAGTTATCTTATCTGTTACATGAAGTAATGTTGTGGGACTAGCTATAAAAGGATTCTCTTATAGCTGGATAAAAAACATTGAAACTATAGCTAATAACCTCGGCATGTCAGATATTCTGTTATCAAGAAATTTCCAGTCGACAAAACTTTTGATTGAATGGGTTAATTAAGACAACATGACCAATTTTTACAAATGTGGAATAGTGATATTGCCTTATCGTCAAAAGGAAAAGGAAAAACTTACGCTATTTTTAAAGAAAAACTTACCTTGGAAAGATATTTATTATTATTACCTGATCACCTATGGACTGAAATTTTTAAATTCAGAACCTCAAACCATTATCTCCCAGAAGAAATAGGACGCTGGAACAATATTTTAGTAGAAGATAGAATATGCCCACTTTGTAATACAAATGCCATTGATGACGAATTTCATTATTTATTTACATGCGAGGTTTTTTTTTCAAATCATCGTAAAAAGTTGCTAAAATCATATTATTATACCAAACCAAGTACAATAAAATTTAAAGAACTGATGACTACAAATAAAATTGGGCTGTTAAAGAAGGTTTGCAAATTAATAAAACAAATTATATATAAATTTAGAAAACCTTAAAATCATCGTGTATGGCAATATTTATAAAGGTAGATTTCATTAGTTATGCATTTTAAATTGTACACTAATACCGTGATGTTAAAAAAATAAAAAAAATAAAAGTGACCTGTTTTTCAATGACGACAGTGTTAATGCGTGAAGGATTACTGGTATATATGTACGTTTATTAGATTATGTTGTATTAAATGACAGAAAATTAAACGACAACCCATACACTGCTGACTGAAAATCATTGAGGGAATGAGGAGTTTTGTTCTGGGGTATTGTTAAGAATTTAGTTGAATGGAATTGATTTGAATTCATTAAAAAACACCAAAAAAAACACATACACACAACAACAACAACCGAAACAGCAGCGTTTCTAATGGTAACATTGTTTTTTGGATTTCTATTTGTCAAGCCAGTCGCAAAAGTGTCCGTCCTCTTAACGATGGATTAGGAAGAATGTGTTGACGTTAAGATTGATTATTCAGCAATAGTTAGTGCGTCTGACAGGTACCACACGGAAGAATCTCTCCAGCTTATTGTGGATTCTATCTTAGTTTTCATTCATGTATTCAGCTCTATAGCTGAACCGCTTGGCACTGATTGATCATTGTATTATCCTTTCTTAGTATCATTTAGACTGTATTTTGTGTATGGTTACCATAATGAATATGTTAATGATTTTGTCGTTTACAGTTAAACAAATGTTTTGATGATTTGTCTTAAACAAAAGCAAAAAAACCCACACAAAAACACAACAACAACAACAACAACAACACACACAACAACACAAAAATCCACCGACGAATGCCGTTAGTATAGAGAACGTCATTTTGTGTGTCTCTATTTATAAACTGTTTTATAAAAATAAAAAATAAAAGAATGAAACAAAAAGAAAGAAAGAAGAAGACAGATATTTTTAAAGCTGCATTGTCTGGTTTAAATCGTATACAGTCAAGTTCTAAGTTCAAATACAAGAATAACTTCACTTTTAATTCACCCGCGAGTTGTCGTCATTAACGCATATCGTCAAATGCTTACTAGCCAGTTAGAACAATGTTCGTCATTTTGTAATACCGATCTGATTCTAGCAGTCACTTCCTCGCAGCCATTTACGTTAGCAGCAGACACGCATGGCGA
Organism: Dracogyra subfuscus; assembly: GCA_016106625.1. NCBI lineage: Eukaryota > Metazoa > Mollusca > Gastropoda > Neomphalida > Peltospiridae > Dracogyra > Dracogyra subfuscus. The sequence continues at coordinate 9,633 of JAECMU010174082.1, forward strand.
CGTACTAAACCCCGGACTCATACGCCTTTTATAATGCGTGGTATACGAAACTAGTTGAACATCCTATATTTGCGTAGTACAGAAGAATTTGTAAAGTGATACTTCAGGTATTAAAAGTGATTAATAAAATGGTTGAGTTGTATTTATTCCGATATTAGTAACAATAAGACTGTGAAAATGAGTCTTGGTTGTTATTTAGTTTTTGTGTTGTTTTTATATAAAGATACTCTTTAAAACTCTAAACATTTTCAGTTGTAGTGAATAATAAAAATTAGCATAACAGTGTATTTAAAAGTGTGAAATACAGGTAGCAATCGAAAGGCGTACAAGTTCGATGTTTATAACGTCGACATGAGTGCTGAAATTGTATGCTATCGTAATTGCTTGCTAGGACTTGCTAGGACTGCTCGGTTTTTGTAATTCAACAATAGCCGAACATTACTATTTTTAGTCCAGTGGGGGCCCGCCAAAAGTGTCCTACTTTCAAAGTTTATTTTTAACTTGGAAAAGCCAGTGTAGTGAAACCAATTCAGACTGCGGCGTCTTATATGCACTAAACGTAATGGGATTTTCTGTTCTATATCCTTAAATAATAAAAATATTCCAGACAGTGCCGCTTTAAATTGAGCATCAATTGCGTGCCGGTAACAGAAACAGCGGATGTTATTCAAGGAAGAGTTAAATAATAACCGCTGCAGCACGCCACAGAAGTCTATCTGTGATGCGTAACATATTGATGGGTTCGCGTCGATAGAATGACATTAATTTTGCTCAATCCTATGAAATCGATATCAGCCGGCATTTAACACTGTCGACTTCATTTGGTTCTGGTGGTCACGGGGACTCTTTCAACATGATCAACAATTGGACCGGTCACCGGAATGCAACTCTCTACTACAACGCGTCCAACGCCAACGACCCGACTGCCGTACTCACCACCATCAGCGTCGTTCTGTTCTGGATCAACATGGTCATCGACGCTGTTGGCGTCATGGGGAACGTCGTCGTCATCGTGGTTCTGGCACACCGTAAGATCCGCTGCTCGACGTCGATGCTGTTGACAGCCATGGGACTGTATGACTCGGCGTTTCTAATTGCTGAATTCATCAACGGTGTTTATAAGATTATCAGCAACGATACTCGAAAGGCGCCCACGCATTCCACGGCGCTGTTTGTAGCGGCCACGGGGTCTGTGTACACTGCCGTTGCCGTCACCGTGGAGCGGTACATGGCTGTTAAACATCCGATCAAAGCAAGAGCTCATTGTTACGTTTTCGGGATGTGGAAGACCATTATTGGTATCTTTGTTTTGTCGCTGGTCATCAACTTGCCAAGAAATATGGATCTTCATGCCATTCGGATTATCGAGACTAATACGGATTTACAGATTAACGAGACTGGGAATTTGTATACATTTCGAAATAATAAAACTGATATGAAGTTACACACATTTCATGTTTATGGAAACCAGACAGATTTGCATGCGTTTATCGATAACAAGATCAATAGTGATTCACATATGTTTTGGTTTAACAAAACTAACACGGATTTACGGACGGCTGGTGTTAACAAGACTACTGTAATATTTGTCGATTGTTATGACGAAAGAGGAGAATCCCAATATAGGTTTATCTATTGCTCTCTGTTTCCCACTGCTGGGATTCTGTTTATTCCATTCGCCATCATTGCTGTTCTTAATGTTCAGATCATCACTGTAATCTCACATCGAAGACAAAAGATGACGTCATCGATGACGCCATCTTCTGACAAAGGTCGAGGACTGACTCGTGTTGCTCTGGGAATTACGTTTTGTTTCTTCCTGTTCTGCATGTTCCCCGGAGTGTACTACATAACTAGGTTTGTTGTGGGCTACAGTTTTGGCGTGTTCGATGGAATCACGGAAAGTATTTCGTACACACTACTGGTTATTAATTTTTCAACCAACTTCATCCTGTATTGCTTTCTTGGTGAAACCTTTCGGCTTGTATTTTTGGAAATGTTTTGTTGTCACACGGCCAGTGCTCATAGACACAATAGCAAAACGAGTTCTTTAAGGATTGGTCAATATGCCCGGAATTCTATTGATAAATCTAGCATCTGAATAAAATATTATGAGACGCAATACCTCACAGTTTATATCAACAGAGACAAGTTTAATGAGCAAGTAGTGTTTCATACGGTAACATTCAACATGGTAACATTACGACTGTAGCTAGCGAGGGATATAGTGGGAGTGGGGGTTGAAAAAATCCGGGAAAAACAATAGAGAAACTTGAAGAACATTCTCTTACCCGTTTAAGGAGTTTTAGACTATTACCTACTCAGTTGCTCCTTACCCCTACGAAAACATCCTAGCTACGGTCATGTACGTATCATAATATATTATTTACAATATCAAATGTATTTTGAGTAATGACTGAATTAAAATAAAGAAAATACATAAGTAAAGTGCATTATATATATTTTGAAGAAATAGGCCATTCCATTTCTTTTCACATCTATATGCAGAGAAGTTGTAAAGGAAAAGAAAAAAGAAACGCCTAAACACACAAACAAAAAAACAAAAACAAAAACAAATCCCATTAAACAAGCAAAGACAGTCTATTAGTGTTTCTCGTTGACAGAAAAAAAAATCAAGTTTGTCTTGTTTAGTGACACCACTAGATCACATTAATTTGCTTATCATCGGCTATTGGATGTAAACTATTTGGAAATTTTGACCTATAGTTTTAGACAAGAAAGCTGCTACATTTCCTTTTCATTAGTAGCAAATAGTTTTTATATGCACCATCACATAGACAGTATAGCACATGTCACAGCCTGTGCTATACCAGTCGTGGTGCACTGGCTATCACGAGAAACAGTCGCAGGAATCCTACGATAGAGATCGATCCTAGAGCGACGGCAACTCAGGAGAGCCCATTACCATTGGGTTACGTCCCACTCCTGGGCACGGGCAAAATGCATCGTAATACGTTGTATATACTACCACTTGATGTATTGGTAAACGGGTGGTGTCTCGAACATTTAAAGGGACATTCCTGACTTTCCTGCATCTACTATTAAACATACATTTTAAATATATTTTCTTGTTTAGAATATCAGTGTCTGTATATTCAATGGGTTTCTGGTCGTCTTAATATTTGTAAGAAGCCCAAACTGGATTTCGTCTTCAAATAATTTCGTGCATACGAAAACATATTTTAAAGAAAATAAAATGAAAATTAACCTAGAACAAATATTTGAACGATCAGAAACGCTTTTAATATACAACCATTAATATTCTAAACAAGAAAATAGATTTAATATGAAAGTTTTATGGTAGAAATATTATATTAGTCGATAACATCTTTAAACATTGCAGCAAACTTAGGAATGTCAATGACCTTTGTTTTAATACAGTGCACGACTCAAATTATAGGGGATAGATCTAGCACAGTGAGTAGAGCGCACGTATAGAAATAAATAAATAAATAATCAAATAAGACTAAGACTATAGATGAAATTAAAAAAAATATTTGTGTAAACATACATCATATACACATATATATGGCATCATTACATCTGACATATTTGATTAGGGAAGGAATGAAATGGTTTATAGCGGGCAGCGTGGCCCAGTGGTACAGTGCCCGCCTGATGCGCGGTCGGTCTAGGATCGATCCCCGTCAGCTGACCACTGGGGTTTTTTCTCGACATAACCATATGTCCGACGCCGATATAACCGTAATTAAAATGTGTTGAGTGCGTCGTTAAAACAAACCAAAAAAAAATAAAAAAAAATGGTTTATTTAACGACACACTGAACACATTTTATTTACAGTTACATGGCGTCGGACATACTATATGATTAAGGATCACACAGATATTGAAGATGGAAACCCGCTCTCGCTACTTCATGGGCTACTCTTTTTTATAAGCAGCAAGGGATCTTTTTATATGCACTATCCCAAAGACAGGCTAGCAGATGCCACGGTCATTGATATACCAGTCGTGGTGCACTGGATGCAGCAATGAAGCTGGCTCTTTTAAACCATAATGTTTAAAGAAGAAAAAAGTCCTTGCCCTTAGTGAATTTTCTTAAAATACTTGATTGTATATTTTAATAAACATAACATTTTTAAACGATTGAATGAATTAGTTAATAAATTAATGTTTAACTACACCCCAGTACAAAAATGCATATCACAAATAGTAAGTATATATTAAAGTACACACAGTTAAAACATTATTCAAATAAAAATATTTTAGGAGATAATACTTGGGAAATTTCAAAATAAATGCAATTTGTGTATTCTGAGCAACGTTCTATTAATAACTAATTTCGAACTACTAGCAACGTCAATATAAATTACTTCCACTTAAAATGGGATTCGGAATACCTTAAAACAACTCTAACATTTCATACATTCTGCCATACTGGCACATAATTTTTACCCATCCATCCTAATATATATATATATACAGTAGAAACTGTCTAAACCGGACCTTGAACAAACCGGAATACTGTCAAAACCGATCATATTTCGTGGTCCCGAATTTACTCCTATTTAAACCATGTAATAAATACCTGATAATACCGGAACCTGTCAATTCCGAAAACCGGATTGATTTTTTGCTCAGAAATGTTTAATCCTTTATTAATTAACCTGAAGAAACCAATGTAGTATAAACGCGTAAAGAGTTAAATTAACGAAAACACAACTTCAAGTCAACAATGCCGATTAGAAGTTCTGCTGTCCAGTATCCGGTGTTACGTCACAGATCACCGGTCTCAGACCAGATTAGCAAACATCAGAGTAATTAATGCTTGATTGTTTTCATTTGTAGTCTGAACCAGTACAACTTTTTCTCAGCTCCAAACATATACCAGTTACCTACGCATTATTGTTTCCAACTTTGAA
>JAECMU010174121.1:0-14135 GCA_016106625.1 Dracogyra subfuscus
GGTTATGTGGACACGTCATAGATCGTATCCACTTAACATTACATTTTAGGTGGGTTTTTTTTTTATTGTTGTTATTTCATCATTGAGATGGGGTGGTGAGAGGAAGGGGTTGTGTCGGTTATACCAGTGCTCAGTGTTTGGTGAAAGGAAGCATCTTTGTTGGAAATTATATAATCCTGTTATCTAATGCAATATTGTTGCTTTTTTTAGAAAATATTATTTGGGCAAGTGAAAATAGAACCGGGCAAGTGAAAATGCTGTCCCCACTTGCCCGGATGGCAACTAACAAAAAAAGTTAAGTGCAGACACTGGTTTTCACTCTCATTATCTATGTGATCTTTAGCAATGTACAAATTCACATAAATGTAATAGTACAAGAGCATTAGCCAGTTTACATATATAGGCATTACAGACCAATCAGAACATTGCAAATACCTCCTAATTTGCATGCAAAATGGCCAAAATCAGACAAATTATATGCTATTACAATTAGAGCATTAAAAAGAAAATTCAGGGAAATGTGGGACAGTTTTCCTCTCAGCTTTTGCACTGCAATGTGTGTAGGAATGTGAATATTCAAAAATATGATATGATTAGCATAATTGTGCCATTCAAAAATAAATAATTTAAAGGAAAATAAGAGATGATAATACACATTACAAAATAAAATAACTGAACTTACCAAATACTTAGATATGCCTGACTAAAGTTAAATCCTGACAGTGATTGTGAATCTTTATTTACTGTCATCATAATTTACTGGGGTTAAATTTTCACATGTTTGGCAACAACACGAACACATTGCAGTGCAGAAGTCCAGCTTTCCGACATTTAATTTTTTTCAGGGAAATGTGAGACATTTTTTTCAGCATTTGTCCTGCATGTTGCCTTGCAACTGCAGCTGACAATCTGATAGCTCCAACTTCTGCAGCAGCCAAGTTCCATGCATATCGAATGTATCTCGCTGTCCAAGGCTGGCTAGGCAATTCGGACAGTCCAGCCATGGAATGGGGATGGGAGCTTATTGGTAGAGTGTTGTCTCCCATATCAACAGATCATGCTGCTGCTCCAGATAGGGTGTTCAAGATTGTCAGCTGCGGTTGCAAGGCAAGATGCAGGACAAATGCTGAAAAAAATGTCTCACATTTCCCTGAAAAAAATTAGATGCTCCAATAGCAATAGTATATAATTTGTCTGATTTTGACCATTTTGCATGCATACAAAATAAAACATTTCTTCCGTTCTTTTTTTGTTTTTATGCAGTGTCATATAACTGCATAGCTTGCTCCGTTATATAACAATTAACATGTTGTGGTGTGTGTTGCTACAAGATTTTGCTTAAATAATTTGTTTTATTAATGGTGGTCAGTTTTCCAGTGTTTGTTTCCTGCTGTTCACTAACAACTGCTTGAGCATTTTTATAGCATTTGTCATGTTTTACAACTGCTTTCTTGTATTGTTTATTTATAAGTACCTGTCTACATAAGTCATCGGATTCTGAGAAAATACAAGACCATTTATGCATTCATGTTTTCTTGCCTTCAGAATTCAAATCCAGTTGACAGAGTAAAACATGTAAAGAATCATTTGTCTAAAATTTATATTGCTGACATAATTAAAAATATATCAATAATTATCACTAATTAAATATATGGATTAAAACTTCATGGGCAGAATTTACAAAGCCTGTTTATGTCTTACACATGTGTAACTACATACATTTACAATGCTTAAATCCCTGCTTTTCAGATAAACAGGCTTCGTAAATTTGGCCCTATGTGTTTTGAAGGTACATGTAATAACTAGTGTTTGTATTAAATATATTCCAGCACCCACAAGCCCCAAAAGAACCCTTCGAAGTGCGTTTGGCAAGGACATTTCTAATAGTCCTCAGAAGAAAGCTATAAAGACTGAAAAGGACAAAGCTGGGACAGCACAAAGGTGTCTTAGTCTAAACAAGTCACCTGAACTGAAACATTTGAAACGTCCCGTTCAGAAACTTGACAAGCCAACAGAAGATGGTGAACAGGAGTGCAATGTGCAGTAGTTCCCGATGTGTACTGTTTCTATTGCAGGTGTTTAGTGCTAAAGCTTGCCATTTTCTTGTTATGATTTTAGATACTTGCAGTATGGCACTTGCATTTTATCAAATAGTTGTTTAGTTCAGTTGGACAAGATATCAAAGATTCCACATAATATTCTCGTGTCCTTTGCTTTATTGCACATGCATCAGAATCGAAGGACAATCCGAAGCCGCTGCTGCAATAAACAAAGGACAATCTCAAACTGTTACACCGGGCTGAAAGCTGGAGGATTTGTTGAACCTTGCCTGAATGTTAGATCCCAAATTATTTATTTTCTTTCTCACATGTTTGTTATCAGTTTATGGTATTGATACTTAATTCCATTGATTAAAAAGAGCCATTAAGTAGTTTAGTGTCTTGTCCAAATAACCTTAAGTAATCAAAGCTTTTTCTTTTTTTAAAGTAAAAAAAAACGTGTGTATGACTGGTGACAATATCCAACTGTCCCCAAATTGTTGTCCTATTAGGATAAATACAAGTATCAGTTGATTTTGTACTTTTTCTCAATTGATGTGCATGTTCTCGGCAACATACCATGCCACATAAGTTACAAGTGGTATGTTTCTACATCCAAAATGACATAATTATGAAGAGAAAATAGTTTTAGAGTTGTCCATTCCTTTCATACATCCATCTGTACATATTCAGTCACAAATAAAAGCCATCAACACTAGTATGGTATGGTATGTTTTCAAAACAGGCAAGTCTTTATTCTGTCTCAGTTATGTTCCAGGATATTTATATATATATATATGTATATATATATATATATCATTCTGATAAGTATATATAGTGAGCTAAAATAGTTTTATATTGGTTAATAGTTGTTAGTCATGTTATATTTTTGTTTTAAATGTGTGTACAAAACATTCCCAATCTACATGTTTCTATATTTTTCTCTAGTTATTAAAAGGGTATTTTATAACCTCCATATTGAAATAAACATATACAGATGATGTGTTATCTACAAGTTGGATTAACATGCCACACTAATAATTATTAGTCATTAGGTTCATTTATTTATTCTGACAATTTTTCATTAATAATGAAGATTTTTATTTTGTACTTTTATTACTGGTTCATTAACATTTATCTTTTAGTGCAGACATAGTGCTGATAGGTTATCAGTTTTCATTCCTTTGATCAGAACATGTTTATTGTATGTATTTCTTGTAATAATAAGGTTCAAATTAATAATTACCAGTATAGAGGATTCATCACAAGTGTTTTTAATGTGGAAATTATCAACCATGTCTTTGTTAATTGGTATTTGTCGAGGCTCTGCCAGGATGTTTTTGATATTTTACATATTAAAAGTAGCAAGTAGCGAATTCTATTTATCCTAAAATAACATTTTAATTTGATATTTAGTAAATCAAAGTTCTGAAGTCGCCACACCAATAATATGACATCACACACATTCAAGTAAACAAATGATCCACTAAAAGCAAAACATTATTAAAAGTAGAGTAAACTCCAACAAGAGCCTTATGTATCGGAAAGACACCCAACACATACTGACACTTTAACAAACAGGGTGCAATTTGTTTTAAAAAAATTATTAGCAGTTTTTCCTACTGGATGAAGAATTGAATAGCAACTACTGGATTTTGATTAGCACTTTTATAAAATGAGTAAAAATTAATAAAACACATTCTTTTCATCAAAAATGCTTGTTTTTATTGAATGTACAGACTTACAATTGTATTGTGTGTTGCTTAACACGAAACTAAAAAAAAAAGGTACAGAACTGTACATGTGATTGACTATCACTATCACTTGTTTAGTTGAACAACAATACATGTCAGAAATAATAATCACCAGTGGTCACACTTGGTCATCTACCTTATTCTAAGTGATGTTTACGGGAAAACCCGATCGACCATAAGCAAATTTTTTCACCCACCATCTCAATAGATTTTTATCGCAGATTGAGGCTGTAACAACATTTATAAAACCACTGAAAACTAGGCTAGGTGCTAATTCTGTTTGGCTGCAAAAAATATGCATGGCAAACTGCTAATCATTGTTAGAATATTGTATCGCGATCGCATTATTATGCATTGCATTTTGCGATGCGAACCCGGTCATTTTGCAGCCTGAACAAATGAAAAACGCATAATTTTAGAATGAATAAAAAACCTGCTAACTGGGGGCAGCCATTTTGTTTACTTTTTGTGACGTCCGTTGGTATAGCTTGAGGCCAAGTGATGTCAGCTCCATCAAACTTCTCTATTATGCACAGTGTAAACATATGCATCAGTCTGATTTGTACAACATAAATAACTTGGTAGTATAATAAACTATTTAACTAAATATATTTCAGTTTTCATCAATGTAACAAAATGGGAGTTATAGTATTTTTGTCTTTTAAAAAAAATCTAAAGAAAAATGCATATTATTAGGCCTATTGGTAAGATATGTTTGAGCAAAAATGACCACTTGAGATACCCAAATGATTTATTTTTTTTCTTCGAGACTACGTAATTGGTCAGATGAGAAAGTCTACTTAATCAAGGGTTTTACAGAATTACTTACGGTAATAAAGGGGGGACGGCTGGTAAAGTCCATTATAATTTGAGGTTATCACACAATACCCTGTGATCTTAATAAAAGAGAGACGTCTTTTTAGTGTGTTTGGACAGTGTCTGGGGACAGTCTTAAATATACACCTGCCAATCAGGAACCACAGGTACAGGCTACAGAAAGAAATGAACAGTTAATTAAGAAAACACTCTGATTATTATTTGAGTATGTGGGTTAATTTAAACCATAATAGTAATACAGTTATTTCAGCACTTTGACAATGGTGGTTTATTTTGTATTAAATATAAAATATAATATATAATTGTTGCTAGCTTACTGGAATGACTATTATTACAAAATATTGGGATGCATCTGCAAAAATCAGGTATGTTTTGTTTCTTCAGTTCCAAGACTAATTCCTGACGTGACATGTTAGGTATTACGTAACCACCAGCTCGCCAGCGGGTGTATTCACTGGGATGGTACAAAATGGCTGCGCCCGTTATATATAATAGCTGTCACATTTAACCGTTTATTTAATTATACACTTACACTTGTTGATATTAAGCAATAATGTGCAATATATATTGTTGAATATGCATACCAGGTCAAATGCCTTGATTGTGTCCTTCTTTAACCAGGTTAATAACAGTAAATATTGAATGGGTTTATGACAGATATTATGGGTAAGTTGTAGGATAAATCACATAATATTAAACATTTTGTGAATACAGGTGTATTTCTGAATTTATTAATGTTTGGTTAAACAGACAAAATCAATGTCTTTAAACATTCATTGCAACTCAAAGTTAAGTTTTTTATATATTGTTTTGCACTTCCAGTCTAATAAAAAAAAAATATATATATACTAGTATATATATATATATTACCTTGCGAGCTTGACAAATGTTTAACAACTTGAGGAATTAAACAAACCTATGTAACAAATTGTTACTGATGGTTCAAAACATAATTTTTTTTTTAATAATACTGTTTATAAAATGTAAACAACATATTGAACATGTAATTGACCTGCTCCTACTTCAAATTCAGTATTTAAAAAATCACGGGATAATTGCACTTTTAAAGTTTATTTTTTAATATTTGTGCGAGAAAGTAATAAATATAAACTGCTTGCACTTAGTACTGGGGTACTATTTTTGAATTAAAAATTGTGATAAAACTGCAAAGAGGCCTCACTTTTTAAAGTCACATTTATATGCTGTGACACCTAAATGAAAAATGTTCCACTGAACATAAATAACATAGGACCCCAGGTAGTCCATGGGCCAGAGGCCAGTTTTTCATGATTTGGTACCACCCAGAGGGACAAAGGCTCATAGGTTTTTTTTGATAGATCTATGCATGTAGATAATAAAATGAGGTGATAGATAGCCTTCCGTATCGAGTAGCTTTGTCATTTTCACCCTGAAAACTAAATAGTGTGTGGAAAAAAATCCAAAGAAATTTTTTGGAGTAGGGGGAACATAATTTGGAATAAGTTTCCTTAGAATGACCCTATCATAACAATTCCCCACTCAAAATGTATATTGTGAAGCCCTCTAACGATTACATATCATGATATACAAATGTACCACAAAAGTAGGTCACCAGAGGTCAAAAGGTCACCAATTTTGAGTCCAGCTCAAAATTTGCAGATTTCAGGTTTGCCTCATCATCTATTAGCACATTTGCCAAAATTAGGCCTAGAAATGGCTGGAAACTGTCAGAAGGAATTTCATTCATTTAAAGGTACCCATGTTAAGTAATCTAGAAAAATATTGAAACAGAAACAAACGAGCCAAGGTTAGTCTTTGCAGAAATTGATACTTTTATGATATATCAAATTTACCATCACCATTAACTAACACAACACCCTATTGGTACAAATAAACACCCAAAATGATTATTATGAAGTGCTCTTGACATCTGATGTCTTTTAAAGAAAATCATTAATGAAATGTATAAAAGTAGATCAGAGGTCAAAAGGTCACTATTCAGTTTTCTATGATTTGATGGCACCAACCAAGCTCATTCTGAAAAACAAGGATGGAAACTGAGCACTCGGAATTAAGTTTTTGTTTTTAGAATGAACAGGTACAGGCTAGTTTCATTCAACTGATCTTTATAAAATTATTACTCCCCATTCAAACTATTGTCAATAGCTGTCTATTTAATTTTCACCAAATAGAGGTAGAATATAATCCTTTGCATTTAGTTCAATTTCTAAGTATCTTTACAGCTTTGGCCACATACACTTGGTAAGTTTACAGCCCTGTAATGCATAGGCAATATATACATTATTCATAAACTGATTTGCAGTAATGAAAGACCACCCCTTTGGAGTAGATGCAATTTATTCATTCTGTCTACTGATGAATAACAGGTTGAGCAATAGTGTGTGCATCCTAAGATGATGAAATGATTTTCATTGTTGTTCTATTTGGCAGGTCACTGGTATTATTATAAAACTTACGATGAAGAGCTGAAGTGTGGATCATATGCATATATTTTGGCGTAAAGCAAATACACGGGTGTTAGGTAAAGGCACAGGTCACATCAGGGTATCGGTTCCATGCACCTGTGCGGTCCTTTTACCTTCTTTTTTTCTTCAAAGAAAGCAAAGTTTATTAGTCAGAAACATCTTACAATGCAGCAAACTTAGGAATGTCACTTTAACAGTGCGAACATGATAGTCTTCACAACATTCTGCACATGAATTAAAAGAGTGATGTCTCATTCCTCATAGTCACATGGTGGCATTGAACGAACATTTGCTTGAAGAATAACTGTGGCACCAAATGTACATGTAATGGTCATTTCTCTTCATGGCAGGCTACGGTGGCAATACTGGTAGTATGAAGTATTATTTAGTTTGGCTCTATCAAGTAAAATGTCAGTCCAGTTTCATAGAACCTTTTGACATAAACACAATTATATCAATGATAATAAGATGAGTGGTGAGACCACAGTACTTCCATTTCTGTATGGGACTATTGATAGAGCCGTGTCCCATGCTTTGTCAGATGATTTCAGTATCACCCGAGCCTGGAATACACGAATCAAACATTCGGCGGAAAACCATAATTGCATCCGATACCGGCCTTGCGTTGGTATAGGACACGTACATCATGGATTGGGGAAAAGCAAAGCACATGTATTCAAGGAAGCAGGCATCCTGGCTAAAATGAAATCCCTGGCCTTGCTGCTCGTCAAACATCTTCAGAGGATGTTAACACTACTTTGCTCTCTCTCTTTTTCGGAACAAATAGCTGGTCTGGTGTGCATGGAACTGCTACTCTGATGTGACCTTTGTCATTATCAATATGACACTCAAATTTTACACCAAAACAGACACAGATGGTCCATATCTCCAGCAACTTAAAAACACATTACAGTTATCTTGTATGATAAATTCAGCAATCTGAAAATTGTCAATGAAGCAAGGGGAAGGTGATAAGAAGCCATTTCATTTACACCAGGATGCCCGACTGTGAGCACCGAAAACAGGTTGCCTACCAAGATGAATTATAACTCACCAGTGAACAGTTACTAAAAATACCCACTCTGTGGAGGGGTGGGGATGGACTTTTGATAAAGGCAGCCTTTCTACTTGTAGCCTATAAGACCCGCAATAAGTTAAGTGGGTGTCATCCCATCACGGCTGTCACAATTGCAATATGTCTTAAAGATAATATTTTATTACCTACGAGGTACAGCATAACGAAGGTCATATTTATTGTACGATTTCCCTCGTATGTCATAACTAAATTGTATGTCCTCCTAGCATTGTCGTTTAACGATTGGCTGTTTTATGAGTACATTTCTTTCTGATTGGCTGATACGACATTCCAGCTAATTTTGAATTTGAATGACTTCAGTATTCCAATGACGTCACTTTATATCTCCTTACAATAACACGAAACTGAGTACTACATAGAGGATATTATATGAGTATCCATGGCATTTAAAAGATCACTTGCTGCCTATCATAAAAGAGTAGGCTATGTGGCAATAGCGGGTTTTCTCTTTAAAAAAATTATGTCAGAATGACCATATGTTTGACGTCCAATTACTGATAAGATATAAAGCAAACTTTACTTTGCATGTCCAAATGACCAATCATTTGAACAATCAAAAAGAAAACTGTATAACCTATTCTAGTTTAATAGTAATTAATACATTTAGAATGACTTTACAGTGAATGGTCACTTGAACAAAAACATTCCAATCAATCTATGATAGTACTAGAAATATGTAGACCAGTAAAGTCAGATTTCAAGTAGACTAAGAGACTTGTTACTACTAAATGGAGGGTGGGATCTAGCTCAGTCAGGCACTTCGGTCTTACTCTGTGAATCCATTCTCCAATTTGTTTTCCCTGTCCAAACCTAAAAAATATTGTTTTGTTTTATGATACCACTAAAGTATTTTGATCTATAAATTCTGTTGGATGTCAAAGATTTGGTCATTTTGACACATAGAAGAGGAAACCCATTGCATTTTTTCATGACCTTTGACATACAAGTTGTAGTGCACAGGCTGGATTGACAAATGGACCCACTGGTGAGGACTGATACCAAACAGACAGTGCATCAGGCTTTACCCCCATCCCAACAACTGATGTATTAAAGGCCATGGCATGTGCTATCATTCCTGTGTGTAAGTGAATAATAAATATATTTTCCTGCTAATGGAAAAATGTATCACGTTTCCTCTAAGACTATAATTATGTTAGAACTATCCAATGTTGACACCTAGTTACTGATGATTAATACATCAATGTGCTCTAGTGGTGTCTTAAAGAGAAACACTTTCATTACTAAATAATTCACAAACCAGAGAGGAAATTATATTTAATGGTACTTGTACTTGAAAATGATTGAACAGGCACTTTCAGAGCAAGCTGTTTTATCTCATGCCTGTCATGGATTCAAGTTCAAAGGCGGTAACTGTCAAAAAAGGGTAAATCAGCATGAAAGTCAAACTTTATCTGTAAAGGTACACGATAAGGCAAAAAACAAAACGCCAGCTCAGTATATAACGATAGTTTGTAATCACATGGATGTGTGTACAAGTAAACAAGATGGTGGAAGTTTTATTGACGTTTTTGCGTACGACGTCATATATTAGCCGTATCACGTGATACGCACAGTTCACATGTAGATGTTTATAATCATGACACAATATCTGGAGGCATTGCAGAAGAAAAAACAAGGCTGGAAAACTACATGTACATGTGGAACAGATGGACTTGTGGACTAATAAGAGTATTCAATAAGTGTTTTGTATGCCATCTCTGTCCCTTAACAAAAGAAAGATGTACAACCTATCTGCAAATGCTTAATAAGGGCCTGAGCATAGCTCAGTGGTACAGTGCCCGCCTGATGCACGGTGGGTCTAGGATCGATCCCCGTCAGCTAACCACTGGGTTTTTTTCTCGACATAACCATATGTCCAACGCCGATATAACCGTACTTATAATGTGTGGAGTGTGTTGTTAAAAAAATAATAATATAAGGTAGCTATTCACTTAAGGTGATCTTAGGACTAAGATCGCTTTGTGGAATTGGGCCCTGGTTTGGTGATAGTTTTAAGTAGCAATATTAAATAAAGAAAAGTCAGTGTGATTCAGAGAAATGGAAAAAACAACATCTTGAGCCATTGGAGTCCAGGTGAGAATATAAGATTCTCATCCAAGAAGAAAAAATGAAAAGACTGTCGTCACACACCCTACACCAAAAGCTCCAGGACATTACCAAAAACAGACTGAAAAGGCAGTCTCAACCACCATATAAAAGATCTGCAAAAAAGGCACACTGATGTTCTCATTCAAAATACCCATCAATATGAAGGGCTTTCTCCAAATGTCTGGTCACCAAAACACCATCTCCCAGAAATCAGATTGGATGTTCCAGGATTAACAGCAAAGGGGGAGCAATCACCATCTCAACAGCTGGCACTCGCCTTAGAAATGATAGAAAAGCATTATCCTAAGACAGCCTGGATTCACGCATTTACAGATGGCTCAGCGGAGAATGCTATACAAAAAGGTGGAAATGGAGCATACATCAGTAACCCAGATGGCTCCTCGTCCTCCCTCTCTATTCCAGTTGGTGAGCTAAGCTCAAACTATAGAGCAGAAGTGCAAGCCCTGATTGCCGCGACAGAGCTTCTGATAGAGGAAGGAAAGAAAGAAAATACAGTACTTCTAACAGAGTCCTTGTCAGCTCTCCAGTCACTGTCATCAGGACCCTCAGAACAGCAGATTGAACAACTGCAAGAAAAGCTAAATGCTCTTAAAGCTGCAAAGTGATTCTACAGTGGATCCCTGCACATGTAGGAATTGCAGGCAATGAAAAGGCCGACCAACTGGCAAAAGCAGGCAGCTGCCTCCCACAACACAACTCTTCCATATCATATAGTGAAGCCAAGACGGTCTTAAAACGAAAATTCAAATGTGATTGGAAGACAAGAAATGGTGGATACAGCCCTGACTCTGATAGCATTAACCAACTAGACAGAAAAGAACAAACTCTAATCGTCCGTCTTCGCACTGGACATTGTAGACTCAAGAAGCATCTAAAAAGGATAGGACTTGCAGAGTTGGTCCAATGTGAATGTGGTGCAGAAGAGCAAACAACGGAACATG
This sequence comes from Dracogyra subfuscus, assembly GCA_016106625.1. Classification (NCBI taxonomy): domain Eukaryota; kingdom Metazoa; phylum Mollusca; class Gastropoda; order Neomphalida; family Peltospiridae; genus Dracogyra; species Dracogyra subfuscus. Next base: position 11,263 of record JAECMU010174121.1, read on the forward strand.
TTCTACAAACCTGCCCGCACCTAGAAGAAGTTTGACAGAAAGTTTGGACGGAAGAGACATCCCTCAACACCAAACTCTGGGGACCTGTCGACGACCTCTGGAAGACGGCAAACTTCATCACCACATCTGGATTACTGATATGACAGCCGTAAAAAGATTGAATGCAGAAGAAGAAGAAGGTGTATTACCAAACAATCATTGAATGTATAAAGAACATTTTAAATCGAAATAATAAATATATGTTTATTCATACTTTCACACATTTAGAATTAACACAATACCAATGGGAGAAATCCTGTTAATGTAATCCTGCTAAAGCAAACGTCTACACCAATGCTGGCTTAAAAACACTTTTAAGGGACAATGGTATATTCATTTTGTTGGTCTGGTCTAGCCATCAGAGTTTAAAGTCTGTTGGTCATCTACTTCTAGTGCCCACAACTACACAATATCTCCAATTGTGCTTTGTATTATTAACTTCTGTGACTACTACTAGTATTGAATGTCCAAATAATTTCTTTACCACACTTGCATAAAACTGAATACACAGCCAGTAACATTTTATTGGGACGAAAACGTTTTATAGTCTACTGGTAGTGCTGGCCCACTATGTAAAAAACACTGACAATATCGACCCATCATGTAATGAATTAACATGATAAAACCATTTTTAGTCACGGTTTGTCTTACTTCAGACTCCTCATTAATCCTATACTATAATCAAAGAGTTGTGTGTTGTGAAATTTTCCTGCTTTATCGATCAGATAGAAAAGAAATTTTCCTTTCACTTTCATTGGTATGTAAGATGCCGAGCCTTCACGAGCCTGCATGCAGCTTACGTTGTTTAGCGGCACATTCAGTGAACCACTTTTACCAAACCAGCTTTGAGTCTGTACGTGTACTTCATTTCCTCCACGTAACAACCACAAACTGCGGACTGACCGAAGTGGATATATTATAGTGATGGTGAGGAAACTGTATCCTGAAACGAGAAGAAAAGAAGTATGTGTTAACTGTAAGTCTTCTCCCTCCCCCACTATAAATTAACTAACATGGGAACTTAAGATTTGGAAATATTGTCCCCTGTTGTGTTCTGTATCAAGGTATGAAAGAAATTAGATTAATAATAATCTGAAACCAATATTAAAACAATTTAATTAATAATTTGCTTTCCAAGAAATGATGATGGAAATAGAACACCATAACTGCCAGGCTTCTAATTTTTTTTAGAAATTCCACTAGCCATGGGATTTTAAAAATCTACTAGCCACAATTACAAATTCACTAGTCCTACTTTACTTCAAGTTAATACAATTTTACTAAATAATAGTAATAATCAGATATGTCACCTAAACATGGAGATAGAGCTTAAAAACTCTAATATTTGGGGGTTTGTGGTGGAGGCAGGATATTCATAATTACAAAACAGACTTAAAGGGACATTCCTGAGTTTTCTGCATTGTAAGATGTTTCCGACTAACAAAATATTTCTACGGTTAAACTTACATATTAAATACTTTTTCTTGTGTAGAATATCATTGGCTGTATATTCAATGTGTTTCTGGTCGTCTTAATATTTGTAAGAAGCCCATGCAAACTGGATTTTGTCTTTAAATAATTTTGTATGTATGAAAAACAAATTGATTTAGGAAATAAAATGAAATCCCAACCTAAGAAATATTAGGGCGATCAGAAACACGTTTAATATAGAGCCGCCATGGCTAGTGATATTCATTATTAGGCTAGTAAATAAATACTATTACCATGCCCGACGGCTAGTGAATTATTTTGGTCAAATGTTGCTTTTTAAGTCTTTCTTTGTAAATATGAACATCCTTTCCTCACCCCAATCCCCCAATGTTAGTGTGTTCATCTTCAACTTCTTGTTTAGGTGACATATCTGATTATTACTATTGTTTAGTAAAATTTTATTAACTTAAAATAAAGTAGGGCTAGTGAAGTTTTAATCGTGGCTAGTAAAACATTTAAATCACTGATCCCATAGCCAGGTGGATTTAAAAATTTTTTCTAGAAGCCCTGATCTGAGCCACTAATATTTTAGACAGAAAAATATATTTCCTATGTAATTACCATTGATAAAAAGTCTGCGTTAGTCGATAACATCTTAAAAATTACAGCAAAGTCAGGAATGTCCCTTTAACTGGTTGTGGTATGTAGTACTATCCTGTCTATGGGGGAAGTGCATATAAAATATCCCTTGCTACTAATGGAAAATGTTGTGGGAAGACTAAATGTCAAAATTACCAAATGTCTGACATCAAATTGCCGATGATTAATAAATCAACGTGCTCTAATGATGATGTTATTTTAAAAACAGAAAACTTTCACTTAGAAAATACATTACCAATAAAAAAGCACAAGAGGGACACCCCATTTTTGTATTTTCCTTCAGCCACATTCATTAATTTGTCGGCCCACCATGTCAGGCGTCCACTTTGGTCCGACTGGAGACGTTCCGATTTGGACTCGTCTTTTAGCTGGTATGCACTGACACCAAGATAGCTCAGAGTTAAACACTGAATGACGCCACAGTAAGTGAACAGTTTATAGAACCGATCACTGGCGTACGAGTAGACGAGAACGTCGTCTTTAACATTTGTGTCCACTTCAAACGAACGTTTTACTTTTGTAGTAGCCTGCCTTCTAAACACTACACTCTGCCTCGACAGACACTGTTGAATACTTTGGGTGTATGTTTGTTTACAAACGTTTTTCACCAAAGGCAAAAATCGAATCATACTGATTTTTGCTCCCAGGGTGACAATGTCATGTGAAGAAGGGTCTGCAGTTGCTGTCTGGTTTACTCAACCCTGTGATTTATACATTTTGATATACTGTCTTGAAAACCGTAG
>JAECMU010174152.1:10646-26063 GCA_016106625.1 Dracogyra subfuscus
GTGTGTGGTTGTTTTGTAGTACAACAATATTAAAACAAATTGTGTCATTTAACTGAGCGATACATGTAAAACATACATTGTCATCTAAACATTATTTAAGGTGAGTATTAATTATTAATTTTCACGTCTTTGCTGTCTTTTTGCCAGCTCATTTCTTTGTTCTTTTTGTTATATCCTGGAGTTTAATTTCACCGGTATGTAAATGTCCCTTTTACACTTTCTATTTTATATTTTGTACTTGAGATATTCCTCTTCTATCTGAATATAATAATTATATATGTAAGCTAGATCTACATCCTAGAATGTGTCGTTTTAAATATTTCACTGTTAAAGGCGCAAACTCTATCTTCAGCCTTTAAAAATGAAAAATGGACACAAACCTGTGACACATTTGGATAGTTACAATATAATTACATAAGAGTTTGTAACATCAACATGGTGAAATACCTAAAACAATAAACCAGAACCGTTATTTCTCTGAAGTACGACCGTTTTTAAATATGTATATGAAACATGCATTTAGAAACAGAAACATTTCGGGTACACGGGAATGGATAGTCCAAGTAATAACATCTAAGTAACGTACTTACTAAAAATACATCAGACTCTTTTAATAACTATTGTCTTTCACTTGACATTATTCATATTTATAATTTGTTAACATTACAGGCACGGAGGAGCAGAGGGGGTGGAAGGCCTCTAACCCCCAATAATTATGAATAACATATATTACTGGTAGTAAATCTTAAGGCAGAAATGAATTGCATTTCAAGACTTCTAGCTTTCAACATTTTACTGGGGATCATTCCCCGAACCCTTTAAAAACTTTGCTTTGTGTCCCGATCTCAGTCACCTCCTCCCGCCCCCAATGTCTACTTACTTCCACTGTGCCTGAATTAGATGTTTAAAATAAGATATTTTTGTGTTCTTTTTTTTAAAGCATTTCTGCGAATAAAAATAATAAATATGACTGCAATATGGGTTTTGGCTTTAGTCATCTTAGAAACATAATTTATGACGACTTAAGTAACTTTTTCGAATAAAACTAATTAATAAGAAAAATCAATTACAACAGGCAAAGTGCAAAACATATTGTAATTAAATATTTCCACACCGTAAAATGTGGTTTAATCATCTTAGAAACATAATTTATAATGATTTACATTTGGTAATTAAATACATTAATAGGTAAAGTCGATTATAACACGCGATACTGTAACATTAAGTGCATCGCGTCGACTAAAATAGGGCTTAAAGGGACATTCCTGAGTTTGCTGCAATGTTTAAGATATTGACTAATGGAGACTTTTTAACGACTATAATTAAATATCAGATATATTTTTCTGCATAAAATATTAATGACTGTATATTAAAAGTGTTTCTGATCGTTCTAATATTTGTACTAGGTTAAATTTTATTTTATTTCCTAAAATACGTACGTACGAAATTATTTCAAGATAAAATCCAGTTTGGGCTTCATACAAATATTACGACGACCAGAAACACGTTGAATATGCAGATACTGATATTATAAACAAGACAATATATTTAACATGTAAGTTTAATCGTAGAACTATTTTTATTGATCGGAAACAGCTTACAATGCAGAAAACTCGGGAATGTCGCTTTAACATTTGTAGATCCACTCTGACCACTAGGAGGCGCTGCTCACTTGGGTCCATATCTGAAAATCTGAAGTATCTACGTGCCCAGTTTCGTACTTTAAAGATGTGATGTTCAGTGTGACATCTTTGTTTTGTTACCAAGTTCTTATCTTCTCCCAAGTGTCAGCATCCAGAGACTCAGGCCACACAGTTAGTTTTGATAACACTTAATTTATAGTTAAAGGGTCTTGGATGAAACTGTGTTAATGTGCCACTAACCTCTTTTATGTATACATGATTATCAGTCTGTACCAGAACCACGATGCAATAAAGTAGTATTTTAATTTATCTCTCTTGTTTTATTAAAAACACAAAACATTACAATGGCGACGAGGATGGGATTCCCGAGTTTGCTGCATTGTAAGATGTTTCCGACTAATAAAATATTTCTACGATTAAATTTATACATTGAATATATTTTTTTGTTTAGAATACAAGTGTCTTTATATTCAGTGTGTTTCTGATCGTCTTAATATTTGTAAGAAGCCCAAATTGGATTTTGTAAAGAACAAATGGGGGTGGGTGGGGGGAATAAAATGAAAATTAACCTATTACAAATATTAGAACGATCAGAAATACGTTTAACATAAAGACACTAATATTTTATGCAGAAAAATATGTTTGATATGTAATTACAATCGTTAAAAATTCTGTATTAGTCGATAACATCTTAAAAATTGCAGCACACTCAGGAATGTCCCTTTAATCAAAAGTACAAATGTTTTTGTTAGCCGCCCCACTAATACTGTAATTAACATTTTATAAGTCAAAGAAGAAACATTTGCCCAAAGTATATTCTTGTTTTATGTGTTGAGACTACTGATTTTGCAACGCATTTTGTAATAATTAGCGATAACCGATTACAAGGTTTGAACATTTTGTTTGAAACATCCCAAATACAACTTTTTACAAAGAAAAAAGTTTTTTTTCTTTCAGGTTTGGGGATAATCATTTTGAATTTTAAAATGGCTTTTTATTTCTTCTTGTTTTTATATTAGCATATATCTTTATTAATATGATTGAAACTACTCTCCTTGTATATAGATGGAGCATGCACGTTTCCTAATGAAATCTTGGGCTCGTGGGTTAGAGGAAGTGACAAGAAAACATTGGTCTTCAGCCTGTCAGCTGTATCTGGGCTGGGTATTACCTTTTCGGGGGTAAACATGGACGCATTTGATTGTGATCTGTCCGTCGGAACAAAGTATGTCATACGGTAAGGCAATTATCAACATGCTTAATGTTTGTATTATATAATATAAGGCAATTATCAACAGACTTAATGTTTGTATTACAGAATGTAAGGCAATTATCAACATGCTTAATGTTTGTATTATATAATATAAGGCAATTATCAACAGACTTAATGTTTGTATTACAGAATGTAAGGCAATTATCAACATACTTAATGTTTGTATTACAGAATGTAAGGCAATTATCAACAGACTTAATGTTTGTATTACAGAATGTAAGGCAATTATCAACATACTTAATGTTTGTATTACAGAATGTAAGGAACTTCTCAACATACTTAATGTTTGTATTACAGAATGTAAGGCAATTATCAACATACTTTAGTGTTTGTATTACAGAATGTAAGGCAATTATCAACAGACTTAATGTTTGTATTACAGAATGTAAGGCAATTATCAGCATACTTTAGTGTTTGTATTACAGAATGTAAGGCAATTATCAACAGACTTAATGTTTGTATTACAGAATATAAGGCAATTATCAACATACTTTAGTGTTTGTATTACAGAATGTAAGGCAATTATCAACATACTTAATTTTTGTATTACAGAATGTAAGGCAATTATCAACATACTTTAGTGTTTGTATTACAGAATGTAAGGCAATTATCAACAGACTTAATGTTTGTATTACAGAATGTAAGGCAATTATCAACATACTTTAGTGTTTGTATTATAGAACGTCAGGCAATTATCAACATACTTAAAGGGAGATTCTTGAGTTTTCTGCAACCGGCCTCGGTGGCCTAGCGGTTAAGTCGCCGGACAACAGGCTGGTAGGTACTGGGTTCGCAGCCCGGTACCGGCTCCCACCCAGAGCGAGTTTTTAAGGACTCATTGGGTAGGTGTATGGCCGCTACACCCTCTTTTCTCTTTCACTAACAATAACAACTAACCACACTAATTTCTATCCTGTCCTGGACAGACAGCTCAGATAGCTGAGGTGTGTGCCCAAGACAGGCGTGTGCTATAACAGCTTGCTCTGAATGTGCACGTTAAAAAAAAAAGAAAAAAAAGAGTAAAGTTTGCTGCATTGTAAGATGTTTCCGACTAATAAAATATGTCTACCATTAAACTTGCATACTTGCATATTAAATATATTTTCTTGTTTAGAATATCAGTGTCTGTATATTCAATGTGTTTCTGGTCGTCTTAATATTTGTAAGAAGCCCAAACTGGATTTTGTCTTTCAATAATTTTGTACGTACGAAGTGTTTTTAATAGGAAATACAATGAAATGTAACCTAGTACAAATATTAGAACGATCAGAAACACGTTTAATAATAATATAAAGCCACTAGCATTTTATGCAGAAAAATATATTTGATATGTAATTACAATCGTTAAAAAGTCTCTGTTAGTCGATAACATCTTAAAAATTGCAGCTAACTCAGAAACATCCCTTTAAGCACTACTATAAATATATAAACAAAATGAATCATGTTTTTGTTTCAAAGAACACATTTTCAGAAAAACTCAAACTTTGGTATCTAGTTCTACGAACGTTTTGACTGCTCCTCGTAAATTTGTGTCATCTGCAAAAGGACCTAGGTTAGTTAGATTATGGGTGGTTTTCTTTTGCACCTTGTTTAAATGAAAAAGTGGTCAAGTCATTAATGAAATTCCGAAAAGGGATGGGTAATGAGTGAGCGTTGTTGTGAACCATTTTTTCAAAATTCGATTCTTTTCGTTGCAATTTGCTATGGTAATTATGTTCTTTTTATTTATATAAATACAAACACAGTTTGGTTATACTGTACTAATATTCATTTTATTTATGTTTGCTTAAATTGTTACCTATCGTTTAAAATACGAATATTCAAATGTGCGTTATAATGTTCTAAGGTATTAATAATAATAATAATTAATATCGATCTCATGTTTGTGTTTACCCGACGATTGTCCGTATTTCCCCGTTGTAAGCTATCGTTTATTTCATTTAAATCACGACCTTTAAACAACGTTTAGTCAATTCCTGACCTTGATATTCACAAAGAAAAAGCAGCTAGTTAGTTTGGAACTATTAGTGACAAAAGCAGCTAGTGCTAAAAGTATTTGAACCTTCTACCCTAATAGTATCAACTGTTTACTTTCAGACATTCATTCAACCTGAACGCGTTTGATCAGTATGCTTTCTTATGCTTCGATTTACAAGAGAAGAGTAACAACGTTTATTTTCTGCATATTCTAACAGGTAGGCCTACCCATAGCTAATCCTGGTTTTAAACTCATTTTATTTCCGTAATACTGTACGATATTTGTAGACTGATTTTGACCTGTCATAGTAAGACAGGGGCCTATTTCACGAAACATCGCAAGTTTACGTCTGCTACTAGCAGTTATACTGGTCGTGCATTTAAATATGTTTGGTGTCTACTACAAACAGAAAATTACATCATTACGGAAGATGGAGTATTTTCAAGACAAAAGAAAATGAAAAATCTGTTGTTCTAACTATACTAGTATTTGTTGAACTATAATAGTAATAAGAACTGTGGTTTAGTCACAGATTTACGTTTACGTGCAAAATTAGGCTTACGATGTTTTGTGAAATTGAGGCCAGACTTTTAAAATGTGTTCACTCATTGACATTACTGATAATTGTCAATACATAACAGTTATTTCTGTTTGTGTAATAGTTTAAATGTCTTACATTACATTACGGGTCAGGTTGTGACAAGGTTATTGGAAATATTACCAACCTGTAAGCATTTAATTTATTACATCAAAAGCAAAACGTGTTTCTGCTCATTATGCTGATGGATTGACAGACCGTATTTTTTATTTCCTGTGCTATCAATAACCTTTTTCAATTTGACTCAGGAAAACCGGTACAGACAACGTTTTTTATTAATACTAGATGTTCAAGTCAAGTTGTCACACATATCTTCGAGCCAAATATTTGGGCATTTTATTCTTATGATGTATGTCTAATATAATTTCTCATCAGTGTTCATACTCGTAGTCATAGATTTTTTGTTTTGTAATACGAATTGTCGGCTGTTTATACAAGCCCTAGTATGGCCAGAAAATGTCTTCATAAAGTGGCCGTTTTCAGTGAACAATAACAATTTCAAATCATTAAGAAAAATGTTGTAATTGATCAATTAGAACCATTAAGTTCCGTTTAGAGATCTAATGAACGAGCTACTCTCGATATTCACTAATGTTAAAACCTATATTATCTCCAGAACTTTCGTTTTGACCGACCGTTCAAAATAGCGCCCAAATTTCTCAATCAAACTTGAAAAACTTTTCTATTTTGGCATAATTCTTGCTCCATTCAAAATTCCATAGCACCATTACCCTCCGCCTGCTACCGACCACGGTCGGGCTGCTGGTGCTCACTTGCACTGTCCCTCCATCCCCACCCTCACCCTTTCTAGTCCTGGACGGAGGAGTGCGCTACAACAGCTTGCTCTGAATGCGCACGTAAAGCCCTATGACCTGACCTCAGTTCCGTTTACACCGGACATTAAGACAATTAGAATTGTCCAGTTTTAGGCACTCAATCATTCTAAATAAAGTAAAACATGCTTTGCAATAAATAATAGTAATAATAATAATAAATAATAACAATATATTGAAGGGAGATAATATTGCCATAGTTAATTCAAATATGTATCCTGGGTTATGACCAATAATAATAAAATAAATAAATAAATGAAATGAAATAAAAATGAAATAAAAATAAAATAAATAAAATAAATAAATAAAAACATGAACACAAAATGAAAATGTAATACACAATAATTTAACGTGCAGCATATGTGCTATACAAGGATTTGATACCAATATTTAATACATTGCAATATAATATATTTTTGTTATTAATAATCATATTTGTGATTCCAATAATAAAAATATGATTTGATTGGATCGACAAGTTGTTTCATGTAAGCAATTATTTGATTACTACGTGTCTGTGGTGCTTATATATTCAATTATGCACCTCATGCCATTCAAACGTGATACATCATGAATACTGTATTTAAAAAGTATTGCATTTACTGGTATACGTATTAGCTATGACAAATTGTTCTTGCAGGTTGCAGGAAATTGCATTTAGAACATCTACTTTTAAAACATTTTCCAGGAGGAGCATCGCCCCTAGAAACTCGGTTGAGACGAGCATTCTGTCTTACTCAATCTGCCCTCCCACAAACAAAATATAAAATACTACTACTACTACTACTACTACTATATATATATATATATATATAATCACTATCTTCTGGAAAATGAGCTAACCGATGCTGCTTATTTTTAGTGGTTTCAAATCAAGAAATCCTAGACCAACTCCAAACAGAACCATACAGCATAGAAACTGTTTGTAACAAAGCCATAGACCAAGTGGCCCACACTACTCTCGTCAAATCAGGTAACTATACTTTTCTGTAAATAATTTGACCAATATTTCTATAAAATACTTACAGTTCCATGTTTGAAAAAAGAAAAGAATACCAGTCCAATACGTGATCTATTTTTCCAGAAATTGTTTTATTTCTCTGTGTAACATTGTATATCGAAATCAGTTAACTTAAATTTATCAAATATAATTTATTTAAAATATGAAAGAATCCTTAACAATGCTATATGCAAGTAAATTTGTTTTAGACTCAAAAACAGCATATATAATGTCTACGGTTTGATTTACAGCATAGAAACGTAATTAATTTAGAAACACATTACTTCATATTAATAAGTGATATACATAATGCACATCACTTGATCAGGGTTTTGTCTAAAATATGCATTAAAGTTAATTCTTCCATGCAGCCACATTGTAGCGAATGTCTCAATAAAGTGCGGTTTGCTTAAAAAATACATCAAAAACCACAACACCCCCCCCCCCCAATAACTCTAACAATTAAAAAACAAAAAGGTTGGTCTTTTCAAAATTTCATTTTGTATTTAATTGTAACGAACCCTTTTTTATAATAACAGCAATTTGAAAATGTTTAGATTTTTAAAGAATATCTTCATATAAAAACAACACAAAAACAAAATTACAACCAAGACTCATTTTCACAATCTTATTGTTACTAATATCAGTACAAATACAACTTAACCATTTTATTAAGCACTTTTATAATATCTGAAGTACATGTATCACTTTAAAAATCCTTCTGTACTACGGAAATATAGGATGTTCGACTAGTTTCATATAAATTACACCACAACAAGCATTATAAAAGATGTACGAGTCCGGGGTTTAGAACGTCGCCATGCGTATTTGCTGCTAACGTAATTGGCTGCGAGGAATGACTGCTAGAATCCGTACGGTATTACAAAATGGCGAACATTATTCTAACTGGCATTTGACGATATGCGTTAATGACAACAACTCGCGAGTGAATTAAAAGTGCAGTTATGCCTGTATTTGAACTTGAATGTATACGATTGAAACCAGACAATGCAGCTTTAAAATAACATTCGAGGACGTATAAAGAAAGTGGACGATTATATTTTTTTTTTAAACTGACTAATAACAGATTGTTTATGATGATTTCTGAGCTATTTCTTTTAACGATTGGCGACTATGATTGGCGACTATGAATGAAAAAATATTTAGATTTGTGACACGCATATGTCGGTCCATTTTATTTAAATATTGGATAAACTGTTCACATTTACAGACGTTCGATTATAGTACTACGTTAAGTGTAAACTTGGAGAGTAACAAACTGGTGAATATTCCTTTCAAATGGATTCGTACCGGAAAGGAATTTTCAATCATTTCAACCATTATATACACATCTGTCAAATGAGCAAATACAATAAAGTTTTGTATCTCAATAAGTGGCTGTAGCGAACTTTTAAAATAACATTCGGAGACGTATAAAGAAAGTGGACGATTTTCAGTTTTTAAAACTGACTAATAGGCTAACAGATTGTTTATGATGATTTCTGAGCTATTTCTTGTTTAACGATTGGCGACATCGAATGCACCCGTTTATTGAGAATGAGTGTCAGTTCCAGTCGGCTTGTATTGGTCGCTGTTTCCCAATCGCATTAATATCAACTCCTGATGTGTGAGAACATCATTTTTTTCACTCATCTAATCGTAATTCGTGAAATTATGGCTTTGTTTTTACACATTACTTGTTGACATAAAAATCATATTCCTAAAATAATATGAAATAACCTGTATATATGAATAATGATATATTATACAGCATAACAGAACCTATCCATGCAACACCCAACAATCCTGTTTTACAGGTGCAACAAATATAGCCATCCTGTGTCCATCGCTGATATTCGGATCGTACAACTACACTGTAGACAGCACCTTGTGTCCTGGCGACTCCCTCCTGAACGTGTGCATCGACAGAAAGAGTATTATCGTCAACTACACCATGTGCAGCGAGATTGTCGGCTATTCCAGTAAGTGAATTCCTCGCCAAATTCTTCAAATGGAATTTAGTAGCCACATTTGATTGTAAACAAGCTCAGTGGTGAACGTTATACTAGGCTCAGAAGTCGTGAGAGCAGAAAATTGGTCACCTTTGTTCTGGCCGTTGGTAGTCTGAGATTAGCACTAGACAAATAAACTGAGCACAGAGAAATCGTCAATGTGATGGCCTTGCAATTCAAAACAGTACAGTAGTAAATATTTCCATTATCATGTCTGTGCATCGACAGCACTAACACAGTCTCAGAGAACATTAAGTTTAGTCCTAGCTCATTTTTAAAACATGAAAACAACAAAACGTCGTAATGTATATATATATATACACACACACACACACTACTAGGCCCAACAAATGTAATGCATGAACGTTTTAGAGAGGGTGATACTGCACTATTATCCTCTCAGAAATGTTATTAGCCTATACGTATTAGGGTGTATACCACCAAATCAAATCATATAGACGACAATAGTAGCATGTGTGGCTAAAACTGCTGCACACATTTTCCATCAACATATACACCATGCATATAACTACTACCACCTCTCACCCTGAAAGTAAATCAGAAATCATTGAAGGTTAAGCTGCTCGGTTCAGACACCGCGAGAAGAGTGTTTCACTATCTTGGTTCTGCACAAGTATTGTTGTCCTATTTTTATCAGGACCCCGAGCATGATTTCCGCATAGTATTGCCACTAGTATATTGCTACTAGTTTGAATTAAACGACCGGACTTTACAGGCCATGTGAAATATTGTATGACAACAAACAAATCACATTTATTACCAGTGACAGTAATGGGATCTAAAAATCGGTGCACCTCGAACGTTTGACCCAAACAAATACTATTTATAATGTACACATAATGTGCGCAAGATGTCATGAAGATAATGTGCCCAACCAGTTCGAAGCGCACCTAACTTTTAATAATGCCACTGGTGATAAATATACATAACTTCACATATGTTGTTTTTGCTTCCTATTTATTGCAGGAGTTTATTTTGCGCAAGAATATATATACTAGCGGAAAAAGGTTCCTGTGCATGGTAAAAAGTTGAATAAAATCATAATCGCAAGTTTTAAAATAATAACATGTTCAGGAGACATGTGCCCAACCATTATGTTCAAAACTTTATCCTCGATATTGCAATCGCACGTGTTGCGGCACGCACGTGCAAGACTCGTAACCAGATTTGCTGATCACGTGGTACAGGTGCACATGTCCTTGTTAATTTTGCAACGGAAAACGGTAGAGGCCTAAACCACTGTCTAGAAAAACAACTCTGATTAATTTTAAACGGCTTTTACGCCATGCCACGCCTATCTGAATTTGAACTTCACCGCGCGGTCGGGATGTTCGAAACTGGAATGGCGCATACGAAGTCGCAAGACGTTTTGGCGTGCATCGAAACACGATACAGAAATTGTGGCGACGTCACCAACAGCAAGGCAACACGTGTGTGACATCACAAGCACAGGACAACCATATTCGGGTAACACATCTTCTGAATTGATTTCGGGCGACAATTTTGATAGCCAGAACCATCCCTGGGTTGAGAGCAATCAGTGCCAGGACAGTTCGCAACCGTTTATTGGAGCACAATATCAGGCTGCGACGCCCAGCAATACGTCCTATTCTGCTACGACATCGCTGAAATGAGCGTCTATCATGGAGTAGACGGCACTTAGGATTCACCCGTCGCGACTGGTTAGGTGTGCTATTGACCGATGAGTCCAGATTCCATTTGGACAGTAGTGATGGTCGAAATCGAGTCTACAGACGTCTTAACAAACGCTACGCTGATGTTTGTGTTGTGCAGCGTGCAAGTTTCGGTGGCGGGAGCGTCATGGTGTGGGGAGGCATCACATCACACGGGAGGACGCAGCTAGTGATTGTGGCTGTAAATCTGACTGCAGTACGCTACAGGGATGAAATCATAAGACCGCATGTGCTCCCGTTCCTTCAAGATCAACGTGGCGCCGTCATGTTGCAGCATGACAATGCTCGCCCTCACATCGCACGTGTAGTGAATGACTTACTGAGACAGCAGAATGTCAACACACTGCCTTGGCCCTCTGTTTCGCCTGATCTGTCGCCCATTGAGGAGGTATGGAACGAAATAGAGAGACGTCTATGTCTCCTGCCAAACCAGCCATTGACCTTGAACCAACTGGGTCGTGACCTTGTTCAGGTCTGGAACAACATCCCACAAGGGTTTCTGAACCCATCTGGTGTCATCAATGAGACGTCGTTGTCAGGCCTGTGTGCACCACACGGTGGCCATACACGGTATTGACATTGTGAACTCACTTTCGACGCCAACCCTCTTTATGACCCAGAGATTGGTAACAACAATGCCAGACGTTTTTCGTCTGGATTTGGTATTGTGCGTAAATGGCAAATAAATCATTTGTGAAATAATTGTGTTGATTTTATTACAAATAAGAAAATCACACCACTTTAAGTAATGCACAGGAACTTTTTTCCGCTAGTATATATCGAGTTGTATGTTCTTGCGCAAAATAAACTCATGCAATAAATAGGAAGTGAAAACAACATATGTGAATTTCTTTATTTATTACATACCGTCTTTTACTTTTTACAAAAAAAACTATTTTAATTTCTTCTTGCAGATATAATTTTTTATTTATTTCATTTACATTAATGTACACACATAAGTATGCATAACATTGTTATTTTCAGCTATGGGAGAAATGGACTGCATTGGGCACGTCGTCAAAGGAGACATTACTTACCTGTCCGTGTATATCCGAGATACGACAGCAACAGACAGGACAACATGTTTCGTAAGTGAACAAAAGATACACTTTGTAAATGAACTGTACCCTACATAAATCATCAGTTTGATAGATTAATATATGTGGATATTAACGTAAATAATATTTTATTAACAGAAGTTTGTTGTACTTTATATATTTCAACAGCATGTCAACCTCAATCTACTTTGTCTCTAAGGCCGCGTGTAAATAGTATATACTTTAATTTGCAAGGACATTATTTTACAATCGATCCTAATAAGCCTACATTACAGCCGACATCTTTATAATTTTGCCTGGTTTAATTTCATGCATATAGATATAATAAACATAAAAACATCTTATTTACTAGATCCTTAATTAATAATCCTCAGTTATGATCAACTTCATTAACGTAATTAATTAATTACGATATCTACTACTTTAATACAGACAAATGTACACTTTACCATATATATGTATGGTTACACACACAAACGTAAGGCAGACAGTTATGCAGGATTTCTAATAAAATTGTCTTTCTATTCAGGCCATACAAATGCTGAATAACACGATATTTATGACATCACGACAAGTGGACTGTGTTGCGAATCAAAGCCCAACATCCATCAGTTCACCTGGGAGGTCATTCCAGATGATTCCTATAGGTACGAGAGCAGCTCACAAACACCATCGCCTTATTCTTACCAATCCTTTAGAATCGGTACCAGATGATTGCTACAGGTACGAGAGCAGCTCACAAACACCATCGCCTTATTCTTACCAATTCTGTAGAATCGGTATTCTTACCAATTCTGTAGAATCGGTAGCAGATGATTCCTACAGGTACGAGAGCAGCTCACAAACACCATCGCCTTATTCTTACCAATTCTGTAGAATTGGTAGCAGATGATTCCTACAGGTACGAGAGCAGCTCACAAACACCATCGCCTTATTCTTACTAATCCTGTAGAATCGGTACCAGATGATTCCTACAGGTACGAGAGCAGCTCACAAACACCATCGCCTTATTCTTACCAATCTTGTAGAATTGGTGCCAGATGATTCCTATAGGAACGAGAACAGCTCACAAACACCATCGCCTTATTCTTACCAATCCTGTAGAATCGGTACCAGACGCATTTCTGACAGTCACTCTAAAGTTTCAACTAGAAAACAAATAATACTTGAAATCAGTTATTTAAGAATCGTTATGCAAATGTCATTTAAGATAATACACCTCATAAAAATTAAACGTATAAGATAACCATCTGTAGCTTGCACGGTAGAACACAACCATTGAGACCACTATATAATGAAGTCAAGTGTATCTATATTACGTTCATTCAGAATACTATTAATTACATGTACAACTATGAGTAAACGCACTAACATATTTTTTTCTCACTTTTCAGTTACCTGCCGTAAGTATGAAGCTATCGAGTCACGTAACAGCATTCAGTTAATTACGTTACGACAGATCGAGTAAATGTCGTGCCATGTTGTTACACATTGACATCTTCGTATGGCGTGACTGACAAATGTAACGTTAGACTCCAAAATGGGAGCCTAGATGTGGGTGCTAAGGTATTGGTATTAATAGCTTTTTACATGATGGCCATCTTGGAAATTCAGCTTGTGTAAATGCCTTTGTATCTCTACATGTACATACATATTCGCCTTAATAAAGTTTGGTTTAATCATCTTCGAAGCATCATTTTTAATGCTCGAAGTACGTTTGTCATAGAAGAAACGTTTTCATATTGCAAAATGTAGCATATTTATCTTACAAACATCATTCATAATTGATTACTGAAGTGGTAAAACAAATGAATATGAAAAGATTATTACACTACTAAGGTCTATGACTGTATCTAATCCTTCTTTGCAGCCTTTACCGATGAAAGCCCGGTAGTGATCATAGTTGCTGTTGTCGTGTCCATTATCATAGTAGCCGGGGTGACTGCACTAATTGTCTTTCTGGTGATGAAGAAACGGAGCCCTCCATCAGTTGGTGTTAATCCAAGTTCATTATCGCCGTGTAAGGAATTTGGTTATTTAGCCATTTACGATGTACTCGCCGAAATATTGCATCCACTACATACTGAACTCGATGTATCAAAGCTATTTTTGCAACTTCCATTAGACATCCTTCGGAAGAAACATGATACCCAGGTTCTTAAGCGCTTGTGAGGCCCATATCCAGTGCTTTGAGAATAGGTGCCATTTTAGAAAAAATATGGTCCTTCATTTGGAAAAAGTGATACTTTTACTAGAAAAAAATAAATATCGACAAATGCTTTTTCCAGGTAGGTTTAGCAGCTAAAATGTGCCAGTTGCCACAGACATGATGACAATTTTGATGGCTATATAAAGCAATGATGTTAAAGGCACTGTATGATATTTTCTTAAATCACCTAACTTGCGTATAAATGTAAACAAAGAAGGAATGCTTTATTTTCAAACTCAATTGCGTTTATATGGCGTCAGACATATGGTTTAAGACCACACTGGTAATGCGAGAGAAAACCAGCTACCGCCACGCAAATGAAATTTGAAATGCAGTATCTTACAGACAGGATAGTATATACACCAGTTGCACTGGATGGGACAAGTAATGTCCACAGATGGTGATCGATCCTAAACCGACCTCGCATCAGGAGAGCGCTTTTCCGCTGGGCTACGTCCCGCCCCTGCCACACATGACGTCAGATAGTTCTAGCATTCGCATGTGGTGCGACATGTCTTTGGTTCAAATACCTGGATGGATCATTGACTTTTTCTATTTCAACCAGTGCTACAAAAGTGCCATATTGAAGGCTATAGCATGAGCTGTATATCGGAATTTGATATTAGTGGGTGGCCTTTTTTATGGCGGTAGAACACATATTGGGCTGTAACAAGGTACTTGTGCACTGTATGATATATGTGCTTAAGACGATAACAATAGCTGTTGAGGCGGAATTGAATTTGCAGCGCTTATTGAATAGTCGATGACGGTAGAGGAAGATATTGCAGTTGGGATTGCAAGTGTTCTTTCGTGTTCGCAAACGGCTAATGTTTTGAACATTTGTTCGTTCTCGGATTCAGGGCATACTTTTCAAAATAGTTTGTGCTAAAAGTTTATTTTGTTTTCTGTTTAATGACACCACTAGAGCACATCGATTAATTAATAATCGGCTATTGGATTTTAAACATTAAGGGCCGATTTCTCGTCGCCGGTTTAAACCTGATTCGTGGTTTAAACTCTGTTCAAACTCGGCTCAACTAAAATGATCATTTCTCGTTGCAAATCAAATTTGAATCTTAGATCAAAATCTTCTTGAAC